>CM037872.1:24814426-25004822 GCA_021292105.1 Anadara kagoshimensis | reverse complement strand
GTGAAAACTCACGACTTTATCGACGGATACTAAACAATAATACGAAACACAGTAAACACAACTAGTGTAAAACACACGATTTTATCGACGGATACTAAGACAATAATACGAACACAGTAAACACAAACTAGTGTAAAACACACGACTTTATCGACGGATACTAAGACAATAATACGAACACAGTAAACACAACTAGTGTAAAACTCACGACTTTATCGACGGATACTAAGACAATAATACGAACACAGTAAACACAACTAGTGTAAAACTCAGGGCTTTATCGACGGATACTAAGACAATAATACGAACACAGTAAACACAACTAGTGTAAACTCACGACTTTAACGACGGATACTAAGACAATAATACGAACACAGTAAACACAACTAGTGTAAACTCACGACTTTATCGACGGATACTAAGACAATAATACGAACACAGTAAACACAACTAGTGTAAAACTCACGACTTTGTCGACGGATACTAAGACAATAATACGAAACACAGTAAACACAACTAGTGTAAAACTCACGACTTTATCGACGGATACTAAGACAATAATACGAACACAGTAAACACAACTAGTGTAAAACTCACGACTTTATCGACGGATACTAAGACAATAATACGAACACAGTAAACACAAACTAGTGAAAAACTCACGACTTTATCGACGGATACTAAGACAATAATACGAACACAGTAAACACAACTAGTGTAAAACACACGACTTATAGACGGATACTAAGACAATAATACGAACCACAGTAAACACAACTAGTGTAAAACTCACGACTTTATCGACTGATACTAAGACAATATACGAACACAGTAAACACAACTAGTGTAAAACTCACGACTTTATCGACGGATACTAAAACAATAATACGAACACAGTAAACACAACTAGTGTAAAACACACGACTTTATCGACGGATACTAAGACAATAATACGAACACAGTAAACACACTAGTGTAAAACACACGACTTTATCGACGGATACTAAGACAATAATACGAACACAGTAAACACAACTAGTGCAAAACTCACGACTTATCGACGGATACTAAGACAATAATACGAACACAGTAAACACAATAGTGTAAAACTCACGGCTTATCGACGGATACTAAGACAATAATACGAACACAGTAAACACAACTAGTGTAAAACTCACGACTTTAACGACGGATACTAAGACAAAATACGAACACAGTAAACACAACTAGTGTAAAACTCACGACTTTATCGACGGATACTAAGACAATAATACGAACACAGTAAAACACAACTAGTGTAAAACTCACGACTTTATCGACGGATACTAAGACAATAATACGACACAGTAAACACAACTAGTGTAAAACTCACGACTTTATCGACGGATACTAAGACAATAATACGAACACAGTAAACACAACTAGTGTAAAACTCACGACTTTATCGACGGATACTAAGACAATAATACGAACACAGTAAACACAACTAGTGTAAAACTCACGACTTTATCGACGGATACTAAGACAATAATACGACACAGTAAACACAACTAGTGTAAAACTCACGACTTTATCGACGGATACTAAGACAATAATACGAACACGGTAAACACAACTAGTGTAAAACTCACGACTTTATAGACGGATACTAAGACAATAATACGAACACAGTAAACACAACTAGTGTAAAACTAACGACTTTATCGACGATACTAAGACAATAATACGAACACAGTAAACACAACTAGTGTAAAACTCACGACTTTATCGACGGATACTAAGACAATAATACGAACACAGTAAACACAACTAGTGTAAAACTCACGACTTTATCGACGGATACTAAGACAATAATACGAACACAGTAAACACAACTAGTGTAAAACACACGACTTTATCGACGGATACTAAGACAATAATACGAAAACAGTAAACACAACTAGTGTAAAACTCACGACTTTATCGACGGATACTAAGACAATAATACGAACACAGTAAACACAACTAGTGTAAAACTCACGACTTTATCGACGGATACTAAGACAATAATACGAACACAGTAAACACAACTAGTGTAAAACTCACGACTTTATCGACGGATACTAACACAATAATACGAACACAGTAAACACAACTAGTGTACAACTCACGACTTTATCGACGGATACTAAGATAATAATAATACCAACACAGTAACACAACTAGTGTAAAACACACGACTTTATCGACGGATACTAAGACAATAATACGAACACAGTAAACACAACTAGTGTAAAAACTCACGACTTTATCGACGGATACTAAGACAATAATACGAACACAGTAAACACAACTAGTGTAAAACTCACGACTTTATCGACGGATACTAAGACAATAATACGAACACAGTAAACACAACTAGTGTAAAACTCACGACTTTATCGACGGATACTAGACAATAATACGAACACAGTAAACACAACTAGTGTAAAAGTCACGACTTTATCGACGGATACTAAGGCAATAATACGAACACGGTAAACACAACTAGTGTAAAACTCACGACTTTATCGACGGATACTAAGATAATAATACGAACACAGTAAACACAACTAGCGTAAAACTCACGACTTTATCGACGGATACTAAGACAATAATACGAACACTAAACACAACTAGTGTAAAACTCACGACTTTATCGACGGATACTAAGACAATAATACGAACACAGTAAACACAACTGGTGTAAAACTCACGACTTTATCGACGGATACTAAGACAATAATACGAACACAGTAAACACAAATAGTGTAAAACTCACGACTTTCTCGACGGATACTAAGAAAATAATACGAACACAGTAAACACAACTAGTGTAAAACTCACGACTTTATCGACGGATACTAAGACAATAATACGAACACAGTAAACACAACTAGTGTAAAACTCACGACTTTATCGACGGATACTAAGACAATAATACGAACACAGTAAACACAACTAGTGTAAAACTCACGACTTTATCGACGGATACTAAGACAATAATACGAACACAGTAAACACAACTAGTGTAAAACTCACGACTTTATCGACGGATACTAAGACAATAATACGAACACAGTAAACACAACTAGTGTAAAACTCACGACTTTATCGACGGATACTAAGACAATAATACGAACACAGTAAACACAACTAGTGTAAAACTCACGACTTTATCGACGGATACTAAGACAATAATACGAACACAGTAAACAACTAGTGTACAACTCACGACTTTATCGACCGATAATAAGATAATAATAATACCAACACAGTAAACACAACTAGTGTAAAACTCACGACTTTAACGACGGATACTAAGACAATAATACGAACACAGTAAACACAACTAGTGTAAAACTCACGACTTTATCGACGGATACTAAGACAATAATACGAACAAGTAAACACAAACTAGTGTAAACTCACGACTTTTCGACGGATACTAAGACAATAATACGAACACAGTAAACACAACTAGTGTAAAACTCACGACTTTATCGACGGATACTAAGACAATAATACGAACACAGTAAACACAACTAGTGTAAAACTCACGACTTTATCGACGGATACTAAGACAATAATACGAACACAGTAAACACAACTAGTGTAAACTCACGACTTTATCGACGGATACTAAGACATAATACGAACACAGTAAACACAACTAGTGTAAAACACACGACTTTATCGACGGATACTAAGACAATAATACAACACAGTAAACACAACTAGTGTAAAACTCATACTATATCGACGGATACTAAGATAATAATACGAACACAGTAAACACAACTAGTGTAAAACTCACGACTTTATCGACGGATACTAAGACAATAATACCAACACAGTAAACACAACTAGTGAAAACTCACGACTTTATCGACGGATACAAAGACAATAATACGAACACAGTAAACACAACTAGTGTAAAACTCACGACTTTATAGACGGATACTAAGACAATAATACGAACACAGTAAACACAACTAGTGTAAAACTTACGACTTTATCGACGGATACTAAGACAATAATACGAACACAGTAAACACAACTAGTGTAAAACTCACGACTTTCTCGACGGATACTAAGAAAATAATACGAACACAGTAAACACAACTAGTGTAAAACTCACGACTTTATCGACAGATACTAAGACAATAATACGAACACAGTAAACACAACTAGTGTAAAACACACGACTTTATCGACGGATACTAAGACAATAATACGAACACAGTAAACACAACTAGTGTAAAACTCACGACTTTATCGACGGATACTAAGACAATAATACGAACACAGTAAACACAACTAGTGTAAAACACACGACTTTATAGACGGATACTAAGACAATAATACGAACACAGTAAACACAACTAGTGTAAAACTCACGACTTTATCGACTGATACTAAGACAATAATACGAACACAGTAAACACAACTAGTGTAAAACTCACGACTTTATCGACGGATACTAAAACAATAATACGAACACAGTAAACACAACTAGTGTAAAACTCACGACTTTATCGACGGATACTAAGACAATAATACGAACACAGTAAACACAACTAGTGTAAAACTCACGACTTTATCGACGGATACTAAGACAATAATACGAACACAGTAAACACAACTAGTGTAAAACTCACGACTTTATCGACGGATACTAAGACAATAATACGAACACAGTAAACACAACTAGTGTAAAAGTCACGACTTTATCGACGGATACTAAGGCAATAATACGAACACGGTAAACACAACTAGTGTAAAACTCACGACTTTATCGACGGATACTAAGATAATAATACGAACACAGTAAACACAACTAGCGTAAAACTCACGACTTTATCGACGGATACTAAGACAATAATACGAACACAGTAAACACAACTAGTGTAAAACTCACGACTTTATCGACGGATACTAAGACAATAATACGAACACAGTAAACACAACTGGTGTAAAACTCACGACTTTATCGACGGATACTAAGACAATAATACGAACACAGTAAACACAACTAGTGTAAAACTCACGACTTTCTCGACGGATACTAAGAAAATAATACGAACACAGTAAACACAACTAGTGTAAAACTCACGACTTTATCGACGGATACTAAGACAATAATACGAACACAGTAAACACAACTAGTGTAAAACTCACGACTTTATCGACGGATACTAAGACAATAATACGAACACAGTAAACACAACTAGTGTAAAACTCACGACTTTATCGACGGATACTAAGACAATAATACGAACACAGTAAACACAACTAGTGTAAAACTCACGACTTTATCGACGGATACTAAGACAATAATACGAACACAGTAAACACAACTAGTGTAAAACTCACGACTTTATCGACGGATACTATGACAATAATACGAACACAGTAAACAAACTAGTGTAAAACTCACGACTTTATCGACGGATACTAAGACAATAATACGAACACAGTAAACACAACTAGTGTACAACTCACGACTTTATCGACCGATACTAAGATAATAATAATACCAACACAGTAAACACAACTAGTGTAAAACTCACGACTTTAACGACGGATACTAAGACAATAATACGAACACAGTAAACACAACTAGTGTAAAACTCACGACTTTATCGACGGATACTAAGACAATAATACGAACACAGTAAACACAACTAGTGTAAAACTCACGACTTTATCGACGGATACTAAGACAATAATACGAACACAGTAAACACAACTAGTGTAAAACTCACGACTTTATCGACGGATACTAAGACAATAATACGAACACAGTAAACACAACTAGTGTAAAACTCACGACTTTATCGACGGATACTAAGACAATAATACGAACACAGTAAACACAACTAGTGTAAAACTCACGACTTTATCGACGGATACTAAGACAATAATACGAACACAGTAAACACAACTAGTGTAAAACACACGACTTTATCGACGGATACTAAGACAATAATACGAACACAGTAAACACAACTAGTGTAAAACTCACTACTATATCGACGGATACTAAGATAATAATACGAACACAGTAAACACAACTAGTGTAAAACTCACGACTTTATCGACGGATACTAAGACAATAATACCAACACAGTAAACACAACTAGTGTAAAACTCACGACTTTATCGACGGATACTAAGACAATAATACGAACACAGTAAACACAACTAGTGTAAAACTCACGACTTTATAGACGGATACTAAGACAATAATACGAACACAGTAAACACAACTAGTGTAAAACTTACGACTTTATCGACGGATACTAAGACAATAATACGAACACAGTAAACACAACTAGTGTAAAACTCACGACTTTCTCGACGGATACTAAGAAAATAATACGAACACAGTAAACACAACTAGTGTAAAACTCACGACTTTATCGACAGATACTAAGACGATAATACGAACACAGTAAACACAACTAGTGTAAAACTCACGACTTTATCGACGGATACTAAGACAATAATACGAACACAGTAAACACAACTAGTGTAAAACACACGACTTTATCGACGGATACTAAGACAATAATACGAACACAGTAAACACAACTAGTGTAAAACTCACGACTTTATCGACGGATACTAAGACAATAATACGAACACAGTAAACACAACTAGTGTAAAACACACGACTTTATAGACGGATACTAAGACAATAATACGAACACAGTAAACACAACTAGTGTAAAACTCACGACTTTATCGACTGATACTAAGACAATAATACGAACACAGTAAACACAACTAGTGTAAAACTCACGACTTTATCGACGGATACTAAGACAATAATACGAACACAGTAAACACAACTAGTGTAAAACACACGACTTTATCGACGGATACTAAGACAATAATACGAACACAGTAAACACAACTAGTGTAAAACACACGACTTTATCGACGGATACTAAGACAATAATACGAACACAGTAAACACAACTAGTGCAAAACTCACGACTTTATCGACGGATACTAAGACAATAATACGAACACAGTAAACACAACTAGTGTAAAACTCACGGCTTTATCGACGGATACTAAGACAATAATACGAACACAGTAAACACAACTAGTGTAAAACTCACGACTTTAACCACGGATACTAAGACAATAATACGAACACAGTAAACACAACTAGTGTAAAACTCACGACTTTAACGACGGATACTAAGACAATAATACGAACACAGTAAACACAACTAGTGTAAAACTCACGACTTTATCGACGGATACTAAGACAATAATACGAACACAGTAAACACAACTAGTGTAAAACACACGACTTTATCGACGGATACTAAGACAATAATACGAACACAGTAAACACAACTAGTGTAAAACTCACGACTTTATCGACGGATACTAAGACAATAATACGAACACAGTAAACACAACTAGTGTAAAACTCACGACTTTATCGACGGATACTAAGACAATAATACGAACACAGTAAACACAACTAGTGTAAAACTCACGACTTTATCGACGGATACTAAGACAATAATACGAACACAGTAAACACAACTAGTGTAAAAGTCACGACTTTATCGACGGATACTAAGGCAATAATACGAACACGGTAAACACAACTAGTGTAAAACTCACGACTTTATCGACGGATACTAAGATAATAATACGAACACAGTAAACACAACTAGTGTAAAACTCACGACTTTATCGACGGATACTAAGACAATAATACGAACACAGTAAACACAACTAGTGTAAAACTCACGACTTTATCGACGGATACTAAGACAATAATACGAACACAGTAAACACAACTAGTGTAAAACACACGACTTTATCGACGGATACTAAGACAATAATACGAACACAGTAAACACAACTAGTGTAAAACTCACGACTTTATCGACGGATACTAAGACAATAATACGAACACAGTAAACACAACTAGTGTAAAAACTCACGACTTTATCGACGGATACTAAGACAATAATACGAACACAGTAAACACAACTAGTGTAAAACTCACGACTTTATCGACGGATACTAAGACAATAATACGAACACAGTAAACACAACTAGTGTACAACTCACGACTTTATCGACCGATACTAAGATAATAATAATACCAACACAGTAAACACAACTAGTGTAAAACTCACGACTTTAACGACGGATACTAAGACAATAATACGAACACAGTAAACACAACTAGTGTAAAACTCACGACTTTATCGACGGATACTAAGACAATAATACGAACACAGTAAACACAACTAGTGTAAAACTCACGACTTTATCGACGGATACTAAGACAATAATACGAACACAGTAAACACAACTAGTGTAAAACTCACGACTTTATCGACGGATACTAAGACAATAATACGAACACAGTAAACACAACTAGTGTAAAACTCACGACTTTATCGACGGATACTAAGACAATAATACGAACACAGTAAACACAACTAGTGTAAAACTCACGACTTTATCGACGGATACTAAGACAATAATACGAACACAGTAAACACAACTAGTGTAAAACACACGACTTTATCGACGGATACTAAGACAATAATACGAACACAGTAAACACAACTAGTGTAAAACTCACGACTTTATCGACGGATACTAAGACAATAATACGAACACAGTAAACACAACTAGTGTAAAACTCACGACTTTATCGACGGATACTAAGACAATAATACGAACACAGTAAACACAACTAGTGTAAAACTCACGACTTTATCGACAGATACTAAGACAATAATACGAACACAGTAAACACAACTAGTGTGAAACTCACGACTTTATCGACGGATACTAAGACAATAATACGAACACAGTAAACACAACTAGTGTAAAACTCACTACTATATCGACGGATACTAAGATAATAATACGAACACAGTAAACACAACTAGTGTAAAACTCACGACTTTATCGACGGATACTAAGACAATAATACCAACACAGTAAACACAACTAGTGTAAAACTCACGACTTTATCGACGGATACTAAGACAATAATACGAACACAGTAAACACAACTAGTGTAAAACTCACGACTTTATAGACGGATACTAAGACAATAATACGAACACAGTAAACACAACTAGTGTAAAACTCACGACTTTATCGACGGATACTAAGACAATAATACGAACACAGTAAACACAACTAGTGTAAAACTCACGACTTTATCGATGGATACTAAGACAATAATACGAACACAGTAAACACAACTAGTGTAAAACTCACCACTTTATCGACGGATACTAAGACAATAATACGAACACAGTAAACACAACTAGTGTAAAACTCACGACTTTATCGACGGATACTAAGACAATAATACGAACACAGTAAACACAACTAGTGTAAAACTCACGACTTTATCGACGGATACTAAGACAATAATACGAACACAGTAAACACAACTAGTGTAAAACACACGACTTTATCGACGGATACTAAGACAATAATACGAACACAGTAAACACAACTAGTGTAAAACTCACGACTTTATCGACGGATACTAAGACAATAATACGAACACAGTAAACACAACTAGTGTAAAACTCACGACTTTATCGACGGATACTAAGACAATAATACGAACACAGTAAACACAACTAGTGTAAAACTCACGACTTTATCGACGGATACTAAGACGATAATACGAACACAGTAAACACAACTAGTGTAAAACTCACGACTTTATCGACGGATACTAAGACAATAATACGAACACAGTAAACACAACTAGTGTAAAACTCACGACTATATCGACGGATACTAAGACAATAATACGAACACAGTAAACACAACTAGTGTAAAACTCACGACTTTATCGACGGATACTAAGAAAATAATACGAACACAGTAAACACAACTAGTGTAAAACTCACGACTTTATCGACGGATACTAAGACAATAATACGAACACAGTAAACACAACTAGTGTAAAACTCACGACTTTATCGACGGATACTAAGACAATAATACGAACACAGTAAACACAACTAGTGTAAAACTCACGACTTTATCGACGGATACTAAGACAATAATACGAACACAGTAAACACAACTAGTGTAAAACTCACGACTTTATCGACGGATACTAAGATAATAATACGAACACAGTAAACACAACTAGTGTAAAACTCACGACTTTATCGACGGATACTAAGACAATAATACGAACACAGTAAACACAACTAGTGTAAAACTCACGACTTTATCGACGGATACTAAGACAATAATACGAACACAGTAAACACAACTAGTGTAAAACTCACGACTTTATCGACGTATACTAAGACAATAATACGAACACAGTAACACAACTAGTGTAAAACTCACGACTTTATCGACGGATACTAAGATAAATGTCTTAGGTTGTTGTTATATTACTAATGTCGGACCCGAAATTCTACCAACAATCAGTGGTACATAAATGCACACAAAAAATCACAAAAATCATTTAGAACATTCAGTTATTTATTTATTAATAAATTTGTATTTATTTATCTATTTATCTATTTATTTTATTTATTTATTTATTGCTTATGAAAACTAAACACACAAACGTGACAAAACATGGTCTTTGTGTAAATTTCTGTATTCATTGAAACTGAAAAGAAAACACGATATGTGTGAATTTTCAAAATTTATTTAATCAAAACATTCAATCATTTAGCGACGAGACACCTGATAAAGAAGTTGTCCTATTTCATAATCATATTAGATATTAAGGACAGGTAATATTCAGGTTATTAAAAGTCAATTCTTGTCTAGGTTACTAGTTTTACAGATTAACTGACAGACGGACAGACGAAAGAACATAGTGGATTGATGGACTATTTGATTAATATAGGAATGAAATTAATTTTCTTTTTGTTATGGAAGAATGAAAGAATTGGACATTTCCTTTGCACACTGAAAATTAGCGTAGCAAATTATTTTACGTGTGCAAATTGTCCAATTCTTTTAAAATTCCATGGCAAAATGAAAAATTATTTTCATTTCTTATAATTCAATTTTTAGAAAATTTTCAACAACAAATCCATAATATTTTTATACAAAAATATAGCCGTAGCAATTATAAGTTGCGAAATAATAAATTAGACAGTGATACTATATAGTTAATTACGACGAACTGTTTTTATTTGATTATGACGAATTCTCCAAACGCAATGACGTAGATTCACCATCACAAAAACATAATAACAAAGTCAACACAAAATATTTGTACACCCACATTTAAACAAGCCGTTTTGTACAACAGTCAGAACTGAATTAAACATAAACAAAGCTGTCCATGTTCATATAACAATTCCAAAAGCTAAGTAAAAACTTTGAAAACTCAAATTAAGTTAAATACATTAGAGAAGTGAGCCCTGACGCTCCAGAATGGTTAACACCTCCTGTCTGCGTAGCTTTCCGCCACGAGTAAGTGTGAAATAAAAATTGAGAATGAAACACGACACTATAGGGCGTCAACGTTAACCAGGTAATTTTGGATACAAAGACGTAATACTAATACTTATCAGCACTATATGACGCCCATAAAACATTTTGGGAGCTTGATAAGCATATGGTTGCAATAACCCCATGTCAACAATTTAGTTGTAAGCAGACTGCTTTATTGTATAATGTTACCATAGTTACCGTTCCAGCACTAAACCATTATTAACATTGATTTAACTTTAATTCGTTTAATTAGTTAAACTTCGGTAAATTTTAACAAAAAAATTTGTTAAATATGTTTAACCAAAGATGACCAAATCTACCTATATTTGTCTTCCAACGAACCGAATACAACGAAGCAACATGTTTACAAATAATTTGATAACCCAGGGATATTTCAAGCCCAAACCTTAAAAAAGTTGATAGGTACGATGTCTCTTTTTCAAAATTTCTGTGGATATATTTGACGTCAAACAGTTCCTTTCATTCTAAATTTAGATATCACACTTGGCGGATGTTGCTAGCTAAACAGCAGGTGTTTACCCTGCCTGAGACCTGGCCTCACTTCCCAGGTGAAATTTAACGTGTTCAAACTTATGTGCCAGTTAGGGTTAGGCCAGTTGTAAAGTTTTCACTTTTCTTTTGGGATTGAGATTTAGACATGGATTGGTATTTGATATAAAATGTAGGTGTAAATTTTGACATTTTTATTATGGTTTAAATATTCAGACATCCTGTTGAGTGTGTTAAAAATACGATGTATAAACAAACATCAATATGTGTTTAACAGCACATAGATATAAATACCGTCTAGATTTAAAGTCACAAACTACTAGTATTTTCTACTGTTTTGATATCGTTTAACATCATATATTTTGCTTTCCACAATTTTGATTCGAGCACTACTGATGAAAAATATTACAATCATTTGTGGTGGACTAAGAATCCATAAGATTTAGTGAACGAACCAAGGAGGGAATTCATTTACATTGTTGATGAAAACTGTCTGCTTCTTAAGTTTAAAAATTCCTCAAATAACTAAGCACCTATGCCTTAAGTGCTTTTGGTGAAATGTATTTTCTAATTTAAACATAACTTTTTGAATTCCCACAATTTGGTCCAAGCACTACTATTGAGGAATTCGAAACGACCGTCTAGTCAAAAACAAACATTCTAATCCAGGTACGAATAACAATCCAGAAGTCAAAAACAAACATTCTAATCCATGTCCGAATAACAATCCAGAAGTCAAAAACGAACATTCTAATCCATGTCCGAATGACAATCCAGAAGTCAAAAACAAACATACTAATCCATGTCCGAATAACAATCCAGAAGCAAAGTAAAAAATGTGAAACTGACAAGTTAAGATTATCACGTGAACTTAGACCAGGGAAGTGAAGCCGGGTGCTCCAGAAGGTTAAGCACCTCCTGTTCAGCTAGCTACACCCACCACGTGTGTAATCAAAATTGTGTGAAAGGAACATGGAACTATGAGACGTCACGGAACTATGACACGGGACAACTTTAAGAAAGACTCATACTCATCGACTAATCATATAAAAACAATAAATTAAGAATCAGCAGCCTCATCGGTTATCTTACATTTACAGTCATCCAATCGCGAAAATTAAAAACGCGAAAACTTTTACATGGGTATATTTTCATAAAATCGCGAAAAATTAACACCGCAAAAATTTCCAGTTATACGGTATCGTATAGGAATGCATAAAAATTGTTGATTGAAACTATCTGTCTAATTCCTAAAAAAGACTTTGCATTAAGCGAATTTGTTAAAATACATTTCTACAGTTTTCTTCCGAGCTCTAATGTCTAGAAATTGTTCTGGCCCAGTGCTACAAAATTAAAACAAGTTTGGTAATTATTTGAATAGCTATATATAGTATGTTGTATTATGTTTCTATTGTATAGTATTTATTGTTAATTTGCAATTGTGTTATATGTTTTTATATCTTACCCCAGTTTAATTTTTTTCAGTTCTAGCTGTGTTTGGAAATCACCCTGTAACCACAAACCATGTGAATTGTTTAGGTACACCGTGTGATAATCATAGATCGGTAAGATTTTTCGTTAATTAAAATATACATTGTATAACCACATTGTCCAAGAAATGATTGCATTTGACATTCAAATGTGGGCTATTCCCTTTATTACTAATTACAAAATCGTATTTGAAAAATCTGCAAACGCCGTATTTTGTTCAAATTTCACTTTCAGCTGAGAATGTTCTCTGTCCAATAACACGACATATTTCTTTTAAGAAGGCGTTAACGTTTTAATTATCTATTAATATTGGGATATGGAAAGTCATTTGGATAATTGTCAGGGACCCAGAAATCATGGCAATTCTAATAGACATACACAACAAATATGTTGTTGTCCCAGCTGATAAGGCTTCCAACAACATTATTCTCGTTTGTAAGAGATTCTACCTTGAATGTCTTATTAAGGAGTTTGGTTTAGATAGTATATCAAATAATCCTGCATATACTAGAACTAATTTTACCAAAGATGAAGTTCTTTCCAATCATAGGAAAATTCTCGAGTCTTTCGGTATAAATCTTAATGAGGAAGATCGTGATCTTTCTTACTTGTATTGGATTCCTAAACTCCATAAAAATCCATACAAGGAAAGATAAATAGCAGGCTCATCTAAATGTACTACTAAATCATTATCGGTAACTCTAACACAAATTTTGACAATCGTCAAAGATGGTCTTCAGTTTCATTCAGAAAAAGTATATTCTACATCTGGAATCAACGAAATGTGGATTCTCAAATATTCTAAAGAATTACTTGAACATTTTGCTTCTAATACTTTATCTCATGTAAAAAGTATAAAAACATTTGATTTTTCTACACTTTACACCACTATTCCTCATTCTAAATTGAAAGAACGTCTTAAAGAAATTATTCACTTGTCTTTTAACAAAAACGGTAAGCCAAGATACAAATATCTGGTGCTGAACAGGGATTCTGGTTATTTTGTCAAGCATCATACGGATTCCAAACAAAAATATACTGAAGATACCATCAACAAAATATTGGAGTTTTTGATAGATAAAATATTTGTTGTGTTTGGTTTTTCAGCAAACAATCGGTATACCAATGGGTACAAACTGTGCATCGTTGCTTGCTGATTTGTTTCTTTATTCTTATGAAGCAGGATCTATGCAAAACCTTGTTTAATCTGGAGAGAAGACTGTCGCCAAATTATTCAACTCAACATACAGATATATAGATGATGTTCTGTCTCTTTACAATCCTAAATTTGGAGACTATGTAAATGTCATCTATCCTAGTGAGCTTGAAATAAAAGACACGACTGATTCCTCAGTTCTGCTTCATATTTAGACTCATACCTGAATTATGACGCACACGAAAGGCTACATTTGAAACTTTATGACAAACGTGATGACTTCAATTTTTCTATTGTCAACTTTCCTTTTTATGCAGCAATATACTTGCTTCTCCTGCTTATGGTGCATTTTTTCCCAATTAATACGCTATGGTAGAGCTTGTCCAAGTACGGGGCTTTGTACAACGAAGTAGGCTGCTTGAAAATAAATTGTTGACTTAGGGATATTGCAAGCCTAGGCTTATCAAGGACCTCAAAAAGTTTAATAGCCGTCATCACAGTATTATTGATAAGTTTGATGTCTCTGTGTCCAAGATTGCCCTGGATATATTTGACGTCTCATAATTCCATTTTTTTCACACAATTTTGATTACACACGTGGCGGGTGTAGCTAGCTAAATAGGAGGTGCTTACCCTTCCGGAGCACCCGGCCTCACTTCGCTGGTGGAAGTTCACGTGTCTAACCTAACTTGTCAGTCCCAAAGTTTTATACTTTGCTTCTGGATGGTGATTCGAAAATGGATTAATATGTTTGTTTTTGATTAATGTAATAAAAAATCATTTTTTATTTGTTCGATACATATGTTATGATTGATATAAGTATTATCTTTTCTCCACAGGTCTGCTACATTATTCCAAATCATGGTATTTTATTTGGACAGTGTGTACATGTAAGTGTTATATATAAACAAGACGGATTCAACCTTTATAGAGATTTAGTGACTATAACCTCTTTTAAATTTAGTGATCAAAACTTCTATTAACAATAGTAACCAGATCTTCTTAACTTTAGTGACCATAGCCTTTTAAAGTCTAGTGACCAGATCCTCTTTAAACTTAAGTGACTAGAACTTCTTTTCTGCGTCATAATATTACATGAATTTTATTCAAGATATTCATGAAAAGGTTCTTAAGGTTTATATTTGAAACTATATTATGTCAGTTTTCTGAAATGTCCAAATATTGTACTTTCTATAGGTACTATTATAACAAGCTTCTGCGGTACATGCTGATCCTTTATGAGGGCTTTGTTATGTAATGTTACCTTGTTCAGTTTACAACCCCTAAATAGTCGTTTCGGAACAGAATTCATCATAAGTAGTGAGATGATTATAATTGTGGAAATCCAAATATTGTAATATATTGAAATAAGAAAAAGAAGAAACTAATTTTTTTACCGAATTCACCTAGACAGTCATTTAGATATAACTTAGTTATTTTAGGAATTGTAAAATTTACAAACATAATTCTGGCTTCCTGGATTAACTATATCTTCACGAAAGCTTAGTCCATCAGCAGAGATACCAACCCAGTGATTGTAATTATTACCAAACCTGCTTTTAAATTTGCAGCACAAGACGACGGGTTGGGAATAAATTTCTAAGTAGTAGTGCACGGATTAAAATAAGGAAATCCAAATATTTTAATATGTTAAAGTGGGAAAAATAGGGAATACCGAATCCACCAAATACAATACTATTTTTATTATTCGTTAAATGTTGTATTGCGTTTTAGTTGTAGGATCCTGCGAATTCAGCGTTCAAATTTTATGAAATCACACACGCTCTCACAAATAGAGATAAAGATAGTACAGTAAAACCTTGTTATGATGTCCCTCAACAATAGTTTTTACGTCACATAGTTCCATATTTCTTTCATTCTTAATTTTGATTTCACATGTGACAATTGTAGGTAGTAAAAAGAACTTTTCACAAGCACTGGCCTCACAATCCTGGTGGAAGTTCATGCATTTAACTGAAATTGACAGTTTTTAATGTTTTAATTTGTTTTAGAATTATGATTTGAAAATGGTCTGTTATGTTTGTTTTTTATTTCATATAATCAAAACAAATATACTAATTCATGTCCGAATCACAATCCAGAAGCAAAGTAAAAACTTTGAAACTAACAAAGTAGGTAAAACACGTAAACTTCCAACAGTAAAGTGAGACCAGGTGCTCCGGAAGGGCAAGCATTTCCTATTTACCTAGCTACACCTGAGACGTGTGTGATCAAAATTCAGTGAAAGTAACATGGAACTTTGACCATCTACATGTACTTATCTTTCCAGAGTTGTCATCACACAATGTGTCATGGACATCAAGTAGTTCCTAATCATGGTTGCTGTTGTAATAATGACGATTGTGTACGGATTATTGGACTAAGTCATGCACATCATTCGCCGGGTAAGTGTTGATATAACCTCTCTAACACGTAGTTCCAGACCTTGGTTGTTGTTGATGTCCTTATTTTTGTGTACAGACTATTGATAAACAAACGATACTACATGCATTTATTATAGGAATAAATGACATGCCCGCTTGAACTTTCATGTCCGATATTGATACAGTACGGTCCATCCAATGCCGTAGTTTTAGGATTCAGAGATTATATATTATTATATATACCTCAGGCACATGATTAGTTTTTTTATCATAGAGACAAATTAATTCCGTGTGCTCCATATACACGTATTTTCCCGTTTTTTTAACAAATAGTGGGACAATAATGCATACACGGTACGTGTGAACAGGGTAATGCCTTTAAAATGACCAATGGCAATGTAGTATTTGTAGTAGTTATGTAGTTATAAAGAGTCTTATCATGAAACCTGTCTTTTTCTCTAAAGAGGAAAAATGTGACGTTATATTGCGTTTTACTACGCGAAATGCATAAATTGAATTGAATGCACGTCTGAAAATTTTTACCTATACTATATAACTATATTATTTGTGTGTGTGTTTTTTTAAAGTTTTTTTATTCAATCTTCATTTATATATTATTTGTAACAGATAAATGACAAAATATTTTGAACAAACATACAATATGTTGATACTAAAACTATACAATAGTGTGTAAATGGAGATGATAATTTTACTTAAATTTTTATTAATGTGTTTCAACACAAAATGCAATTATAGACCTGTACACAGAGTAGTGAAATTTGAAGCAAGATGTATTTTAGCTTACATTGGTAATTTTGAAAGTGTTTGAAATTATAACACCAGTCCCAGTACGATTTTTTAAGCATTATTTGTCATTTTATAACAAATACTTTTTGAAAAATCTTCATACAAAGGAAAAGCCAGTTGACAGATTACCGAGATTCAATGAATAGAATGTAAATAGAAGATCTTGCATGAGTGATTATGTTGTATTGGATGAATTAAACAAGCTGAATAAAATTTAATGCAACATGCCTAATGTGAGTGAAGTAAACATTATATTCAACTAGGGTATTACAAACATTATACAATGTATATTTATATAAAGATATGAAGTTGATCAAAATAATACTATCATGTATAAAATATCACGGCTATGTTACTTTTCAGTCACTGCTACACCAACGCCATCACCGACAACTACACCAACAACCACGCCTTTACCTACAACCACACCGGTACCAGTGAACTGCCATAACTGTCCAGACGTCTTTAATAAGAGCTGTCAATCAAATAGTCATACACGATGTGCTACTGATGAAGCGTGTGCTTTCCATCGTTATTCATCAGGAAGGGTAGAAACAAAATGTCAACTGGTAAATAGTTACTTTTTTAATTTTTGACATTTTTTACAACTAATACATGGATAAAGTTAGCCCTAGACAAACAAACGATATACCCATGGTTGTTCCATTTTAATGACGACACATTGCCTTATAAGTACTTATCGAACATTACTCTAAGCATGTCATAAACATCAAGTACTTGGTCAATAAAACACGTATCAATATTTATACATAAAAACGACATAAATGTCGCTTTGGCACGGAACCCCTACACGACGTTTGTGTCGTTTGGGCATTGACATAAATGTCGCATTGCCAGACATCTACTTCCTGTTTACCGACTTATTGGTTTTTACTTAAAGTTACCGGGCGTACACTTAGTGAGCAGTAGATCATAGATTTCGTGTTATGTCTTATATCGGCAGTAGATGTAGCTGAAATTATTATACGAAAATCTGGTAACTACAATTGCCTTGAGAACCATGTAGCTGTCGGTTGTTAACTATCGAAACGGCTGCAATTGAAAACCTTTTTGAGACAGATATAATAGTGACAGAGCTATCAATTATATTGGACAAATATTGTTCTAGGCATAACAGTTTTACCATTTCCCTTGCTTGTTTCCCTCTTGTTTTATTATATAGACAACAAATATGTAAGGAACCGATGTAAAATTTGAAATAAAAACCCAAAACTGGAAACATTAACCCCATCTATATTTCGTTTTTGTCCTTTTCTGGTTTCAAATGTTTTGATGAAGAAAGCATTTATGTATGAAATCAAATCGCATTAATGAAAGTGGAGTGTGATGATAAAATAATATGATTTACATTCTACAATATTAAATAATGTTTTGGTGTAGACCCTGATTTACGTTCTACAATATTAAATAATGTTTTGGTGTAGACCCTCACTTTTTTGTTAAGTATATAAGGAACAATACATAAAATATATTTTTTCATTCATTGTAAGTAATATGATGATAATTAAAAAAGATGATGTTACAGTTTAAAGGATGGAGGATTAACATAGATGAGAATCCTTAGAACCCATACTAATCAAAACATTGGATACAAATTTAATTAGTGCAATGTTTTAAAATCTCAAAATTCAAATGATTAATACGTTTGAAATGTTGATTTAATTTTGTTCTCTACGTTTATGATACGGCATTTGTATATATTTTCTGTCAGTATAGCGAATGTGAAATGAGACGAATTGAAGGTATAAAACATCAAAGTTCAGAGCCGACAAAGTGTTGTATTGATTATGACTGTATTGCTTTAACGTTACAGCATTTTACCCCAGGTGAGAACTATTTATCAACAATAAGAAGATATCTTATAGATATGTCATGTTTGTATTAGCTATTAAAAACAAACATACCAATCCTCGTCTAAATCACAATCCCAAAGCAAAGTAGTATAAACATTGAAACTAACAAGTTTAAGTAAAACGCGTGAATTTAACCACGGAAGTGAGGGTTGATGTTCTGGAAGGTTAAGCACCTACTGTTTAGCTAGCTACACTAGCCACGTCTGTTATAAAATTGGGACTGAAAGGCACATGGAACGATTGTAGGTTTAATAAAATCATGAATAATTTTGGATAAAGGGCCATTATATTAATTAACAATGCGACGTGGGTGACGACGGCCATAACACTTTTTGATAGTCGGCTTGAAATACTCCTTGGTCAAGAATTTAGTTGTTGGTTTGTGATATATCATTTGACTCAAGAATTATGGAATATTCAACCCGACCTCACTTTCCTTGCAAAATTAAAGTGCCAGCGAGCCAATTTGGGCTGATTGTTACGTACAATCAGTGCCATCGGACCGATTGGGCCGATTTTGTTATTCTTTCAGTGCCAGTGGGCCGATTGGGCAGATTTTCTTATTCTTTCAGTGCAAGTGGGCTGATATTGGGCCGATGATATTATAACAGTAAAATCTTGACTGAAATATATCCAGGGCAATCCTGGAGACAGAGACATCAAACTTATCAACAATACTTTGATGACGGCCATAAAACTTTTTGAGGGCCTTGATTAGCGTAGTGATATAAAATAAAAATAACTAATTATTACACCTCTGGAAAAGCATCTCTGCTGATTGACCAAACATTCCCCAGGATACAGTATAACTAGAAATTTTCGCGGTAATCTAATTTTCGCTATGGAATTCAAATCGCGAAAAATAATAGGGTTTTGCATTCGAGAGTATTGGTCAATAACTAGAACGGCCTCCGGTTGTTTTAACTTTTGTGAAAGACTATTCGCATTCATTATTTTGTTAAATGTACGGTTGAAATCTAAACATGTCATTTGAATTGCAAATTAAATTTTAATAAATTGCATTAATAACTCGATAAGCGATTGTCGAATCCTGGCACTTTTTACTCAAATTCGATAGATACGAAAGCGCCGTATGACCTCTGACATAGGAATATATAATTAGTGTTTGTAATGGCGGCGCTTTCTTCAACATATAAACATAGGTACCGGTAATTATGGACGATCACCGTATATCAATGAATAAGGAATCGGAAATGTCCTCAATCAGTAAACAAACACACGCGAGATGTTACCTGGAAGACTTGATTAAAGTTAATTACAGGTGACTAGGTATTTACTTCTTTGCCGGCGGTTATTCTGTTACACGGGACAACTTTAAGAAAGACTCATACTCATCGACTAATCATATAAAAAAATAAATTAAGAATCAGCAGCCTCATCGGTTATCTTATATTTACAGTCATCCAATCGCGAAAATTAAAAACGCGAAAATTTTTACATGGGTATATTTTCATAAAATCGCGAAAAATAAACACCGCAAAAATTTCCAGTTATACGGTATCGTATAGGTATGCATAAAAAATGTTGATTGAAACTATCTGTCTAATTCCTGAAAAAGACTTTGCATTAAACGAATTTGTTAAAATACATTTTGGTTCTCTATTTTTCTCAAATCAACATTTTATAACTATTTGGATTTCTACAGTTTTCTTCCGAGCTCTAATGTCTAGAAATTGTTCTGGTCCAGTGATACAAAATTAAAACAGGTTTGGTAATTATTTGAATAGCTATATATAGTATGTTGTATTATGTTTCTATTGTATAGTATTTATTGTTAATGTGCAATTGTGTTATATGTTTTTATATCTTACCCCAGTTTAATTTTTTTCAGTTCTAGTTGTGTTTGGAAATCACCCTGTAACCACAAACCATGTGAATTGTTTAGGTACACTGTGTGATAATCATAGATCGGTAAGATTTTTCGTTAATTAAAATATACATTGTATAACCACATTGTCCAAGAACTAGATTGCATTTGACATTTAAAACTGGGCTATTCCCTTTATTACTAATTACAAAATCGTATTTGAAAAATCTACAAACGCCGTATTTTGTTCAAATTTCACTTTCAGCTGAGAATGTTCTCTGTCCAATAACACGACATATTTCTTTTAAGAAGGCGTTAACGTTTTAATTATCTATTAATATTGGGATATGGAAAGTCATTTGGATAATTGTCAGGGACCCATAAATCATGGCAATTCTAACAGACATACACAACAAATATGTTGTTGTCCCAGCTGATAAGGCTTCCAACAACATTATTCTCGTTTGTAAGAGATTCTACCTTGAATGTCTTATTAAGGAGCTTGGTTTAGATAGTATATCAAATAATCCTGCATATACTAGAACTAATTTTACCAAAGATGAAGTTCTTTCCAATCATAGGAGAGTTCTCGAGTCTTTCGGTATAAATCTTAATGAGGAAGATCGTGATCTTCCTTACTTGTATTGGATTCCTAAACTCCATAAAAATCCATACAAGGAAAGATAAATAGCAGGCTCATCTAAATGTACTACTAAATCATTATCGGTAACTCTAACACAAATTTTGACAATCGTCAAAGATGGTCTTCAGTTTCATTCAGAAAAAGTATATTCTACATCTGGAATCAACGAAATGTGGATTCTCAAATATTCTAAAGAATTACTTGAACATTTTGCTTCTAATACTTTATCTCATGTAAAAAGTATAAAAACATTTGATTTTTCTACACTTTACACCACTATCCCTCATTCTAAAGAACGTCTTAAAGAAATTATTCACTTGTCTTTTAACAAAAACGGTAAGCCAAGATACAAATATCTGGTGCTGAACAGGGATTCTGGTTATTTTGTCAAGCATCATACGGATTCCAAACAAAAATATACTGAAGATGCCATCAACAAAATGTTGGAGTTTTTGATAGATAAAATATTTGTTGTGTTTGGTTTTTCAGCAAACAATCGGTATACCAATGGGTATAAACTGTGCATCGTTGCTTGCTGATTTGTTTTTTTTTTATTCTTATGAAGCAGGATCTATGCAGAATCTTGTTAAATCTGGAGAGAAGACTGTCGCCAAATCATTCTACTCAACATACAGATATATAGATGACGTTCTGTCTCTTAACAATCCTAAATTTGGAGACTATGTAAATGTCATCTATCCTAGTGAGCTTGAAATAAAAGACACGACTGATTCCTCAAGTTCTGCTTCATATTTAGACTCATACCTGAATAATGACGCACACGAAAGGCTACATTTGAAACTTTATGACAAACGTGATGACTTCAATTTTTCTATTGTCAACTTTCCTTTTTATGCAGCAATATACTTGCTTCTGCTGCTTATGGTGCATTTCTTTCCCAATTAATACGCTATGGTAGAGCTTGTGCCAAGTACGGGGACTTTGTACAACGAAGTAGGATGCTTGAAAATAAATTGTTGACTTAGGGATATTGCAAGCCTAGGCTTATCAAGGACCTCAAAAAGTTTAATAGCCGTCATCACAGTATTATTGATAAGTTTGATGTCTCTGTGTCCAAGATTGCCCTGGATATACTTGACGTCTCATAGTTCCATTTTTTTACACAATTTTGATTACACACGTGGCAGGTGAAGCGAGCTAAACAGGAGGTGCTTACCCTTCCGGAGCACCCGGCCTCACTTCGCTGGTGGAAGTTCACGTGTCTAACCTAACTTATCAGTCCCAAAGTTTTATACTTTTCTGCTTCTGGATGGTGGTTCGAAAATGGATTATTATGTTTGTTTTTGATTAATGTAGTAAAAATTTATTTTTTATTTGTTCGTGTTCGATACATATGTTATGATTGATATAAGTATTATCTTTTTTCCACAGGTCTGCCTCATTATTCCAAAACATGGTGCTTTTTTCTTTGGACAGTGTGTACATGTAAGTGTTATATATAAACAAGACGGATTCAAACTTTATAGAGATTTAGTGACTATAACCTCTTTTAAATTTAGTGATCAAAACTTCTATTAACAATAGTAACCAGATCTTCTTAACTTTAGTGACCATAGCCTTTTTAAAGTTTAGTGACCAGATCCTCTTTAAAATTTAGTGACTAGAACTTCTTTTCTGCGTCATAATATTACTTGAATTTTATTCAAGATATTCATGTAAAGATTCTTAAGGTTTATATTTGGAACCATATTAGGTCAGTTTTCTGAAATGTCCACATATTGTACTGTCTATAGGTACTATTATAACAAGCTTCTGCGGTACATGCTGATCCTTTATGAGGGCTTTGTTATGTAATGTTACCTTGTTTAGTTTACAACCCCTAAATAGTCGCTTCAGAACACAATTCATCATACGTAGTGAGATGATTATAATTGTGGAAATCCAAATATTATAATATGTTGAAATAAGAAAAATAGAAGAAACATTTTTTTTTACCAAATTCACCTAGACAGTCATTTAGATATAACGTAGTTATTTAAGAAATTGTAAAATTTACAAATATAATTCTGGCTTCCTGGGTTAACTATATCTTCAGGAAAGCTTAGTCCATCAGCAGAGATACCAACCCAGTGATTTTAATTATTACTGAACCTGCTTTTAAATTTGCAGCACAAGACGACGGGTTAGGAATAAAATTTCTAAGTAGTAGTGCACGGATTAAAATAAGGAAATCCAAATATTTTAATATGTTAAAGTGGAGAAAAATAGGGAATACCGAATCCACCAAATACAAACTATTTTTATTATTCGTTAAATGTTGTATTGCGTTTTGTTGTAGGATACTGCGAATTCAGCGTTCAATTTTATGAAATCACACACTCTCACAAAGAGAGATAGAGATAGTCAGTAAAACCTTGTTATGATGCCCCTCAAAATAGTTTTTAAGTCACATAGTTCCATATTTCTTTCATTCTTAATTTTGATTTCACATGTGACAATTGTAGTAGTAAAAGAACTTTTCACAAGCACTAGCCTCACAATCCTGGTGGAGTTCATGCATTTACTGAATTTGACAGTTTTTAATGTTTTAATTTGTTTTAGAATTATGATTTGAAAATGGTCTGTTATGTTTTTTTATTTCATATAATCAAAACAGATAACTAATTCATGTCCGAATCACAATCCAGAAGCAAAGTAAAAACTTTGAAACTGAGAAAGTAGGTAAAACACGTGAACTTCCAACAGTAAAGTGAGACCGGGTGCTCCGGAAGGGCAAGCATCTCCTGTTTACTAGCTACACCTGAGACATGTGTGATCAAAATTCAGTGAAAGTAACATGGAGCTTTGACCATCTACTTATCTTTCCAGCATTGTCATTACACAATGTGTCATGAACATCAAGTAGTTCCTGAACATGGTTGCTGTTGTAATCATGACCATTGTGTACAGACTATTGGACTAAGTCATGCAGAACATGTGCCGGGTAAGTGTTGATATAACCTCTCTACACGTAGTTCCAGACCTTGGTTGTTGTTGATCTTTATTTTGTGTATACTATTGATAAACAAACGATACTACATGTATTTATTGTAGGAAAAAATGACACCGCTTGAACTTTCATGTCCGATATTGATACAGAACGGTCCATCCATTGCCGTTGTTTTAGGATTCAGAGTTTATATATTATAATATATACCTCAGCCACATGATTAGTGTTTTTATCATAGAGACAAAATAATTCCGTGTGCTCCATATACATGTATTTTTTCTTAAAAACTAGTGGGACAATAATGCATACACGGTACGTGTGAACAGGGCAATGCCTTTAAAATGACCAATGGCAATGTAGTATTTGTAGTAGTTATGTAGTTATAAAGAGTCTTATCATAAAGCCTGTCTTTTTTTCTAGAAAGAGGAAAAATGTAACGTTATATTGCGTTTTACTACGCGAAATGCATTAATTTAATTGAATGCACGTCTGAAAAATTTTACCTATACTATATAACTATATTCTTTTTTGTGTGTGTGTGTGTGTGTGTGTGTGTGTGTTTTATAAAGTTTTTTATTCAATCTTCATTTATATATTATTTGTAACAGATAAATGACAAAATATTTTGAACAAACATACAATATTTTGATACTAAAACTATACATAGTGTGTAAATGGAGATGATAATTTTACTTAAATTTTGTATTAATGTGTTTCAACACAAAATGCAATTCATAGACCTGTACACAGAGATAGTGAAATTTGAAGCAAGATGTATTTTAGCTTACATTGGTAATTTTGAATGTGTTTGAAATTATAACACCAGTCACAGTTCGATTTTTTAAGCATTATTTGTCATTTTATAACAAATACTTTTTGAAAAATCTTCATACAAAGGAAAAGACAGTTGACAGAGTACCGAGATTCAATGAATAGAATGTAAATAGAAAATCTTGCATGAGTGATTATGTTGTATTGGATGAATTAAACAAGCTGAATAAAATTTAATGCAACATGCCTAGTGTGAGTGAAGTAAACATTATATTCAACTAGTGTATTACAAACATTATACAATGTATATTTATATAAAGATATGAAGTTGATCAAAATAATACTATCATGTATAAAATATCACGGCTATGTTACTTTTCAGTAACTGCTACACCAACGCCATCACTGACAACTACACCAACAACCACGCCTATACCTACAACAACACCGGTACCAGTGAACTGCCATAACTGTCCAGACGTCTTTAATAAGAGCTGTCAATCAAATATTCATACACGATGTGCTACTGATGAAGCGTGTGCTTTCCATCGTTATTCATCAGGAAGGGTAGAAACAAAATGTCAACTGGTTAATAGTTAATTTTTTAATTTTTGACATTTTTTACAACTAATACAAAGTCAAACACTCATACAAACAAAAATAATTAATTTTTAATTATAACATTTCCTACCTTTTCCTTAGTATTAAACATGGATAAAGTTAGCGCTACACAAACAAACGATATACCCATGGTTGTTCCATTTTAATGACGACACATTGCCTTATAAGTACTTATCGAACATTACTCTAAGCATGTCATAAACATCAAGTACTTGGTCAATAAAACACGTATCAATATTTATACATAAAAACGACATAAATGTCGCTTTGGCACGTAACCCCTACACGACTTTTGTGTCGTTTGGGCATTGAACTCTGGAACGACATAAATGTCGCATTGCCAGACATCTACTTCCTGTTTACCGACTTATTGGTTTTTACTTAAAGTTGGTTGAAGTTAAAACCGGGCGTACACTTAGTGAGCAGTAGATCATAGATTTCGTGTTATGTCTTATATCGGCAGTAGATGTAGCTGAAATTATTACACGAAAATCTGGTAACTACAATTGCCTTGAGAACCATGTAGGTGTCGGTTGTTAACTATCGAAACGGCTGCAATTTAAAACCTTTTTGAGACAGACATAATAGTGACAGAGCTATCAATTATATTGGACAAATATTGTTCTAGACATAGCAGTTTTACCATTTCCCTTGCTTGTTTCCCTCTTGTTTTATTATATAGACAACAAATATGTAAGGAACCGATGTAAAATTTGAAATAAAAACCCAAAACTGGAAACATTAACCCCATCTATATTTCGTTTTTGTCCTTTTCTGGTTTCAAATGATTTGATGAAGAAAGCATTTATGTATGAAATCAAATCGCGTTAATGAAAGTGAAGTGTGATGATAAAATGATATGATTTACATTCTACAATATTAAATAATGTTTTGGTGTAGACTCTGATTTACGTTCTACAATATTAAATAATGTTTTGGTGTAGACCCTCACTTTTTTGTTAAGTATATAAGGAACAATATATAAAATATATTTTTTCATTCATTGTAAGTAATATCATGATAATTAAAAAAGATGATGTTACAGTTTAAAGGATGGAGGATTAACATAGATGAGAATCCTTGGAACCCATACTAATCAAAACATTGGATACAAATTTAATTAGTGCAATGTTTTAAAATCTCAAAATTCAAATGATTAATACTTTTGCAATGTTGATTTAATTTCGTTCTCTATGTTTATGATACGGCATTTGTATATATTTTCTGTCAGTATAGCGAATGTGAAATGAGACGAATTGAAGGTATAAAACATCAAAGTTCAGAGCCGACAAAGTGTTGTATTGATTATGACTGTGTTGCTTTAACGTTACAGCATTTTACCCCAGGTGAGAACTATTTATCAACAATAAGAAGATATCTTATAGATATGTCATGTTTGTATTAGCTATTAAAAACAAACATACCAATCCACGTCTAAATCCAATCCCAAAGCAAAGTAGTATAAACATTGAAACTTACAAGTTTAAGTAAAACGCGTGAATTTAACCACGGAAGTGAGGGTTGATGTTCCGGAAGGTTAAGCACCTGCTGTTTAGCTAGCTACACTAGCCACGTCTGTTATAAAAATTGGGACTGAAAGGCACATGGAACGATTGTAGGTTTAATAAAATCATGAATAATTTTGGATAATGAGCCATTATATTAATTAACAATACGACGTGGGTGACGACGGCCATAACACTTTTTGATAGTCGGTCTTGAAATACTCCTTGGTCAAGAATTTAGTTTTTTTTTATTCGTTTATTTATTCGTTTATTTATTTATTTATTTATTTATTTAAGATCTTTATTGTGTTACCTGCCATGATGTACTAACGGGCGACTGCAGTGGAATAAAGACATGTGGAGCAGGAGAAAACTGTATGATAAGATATGTGAATAATCGTTTTGAGACACTTTGTACACCAGTAAGTTAAATATTATACCAGTGTTAATTTTACAGCACCAGGCGGCCGTTTCGGAATACAATTCCTCACCAGTAGTGCTTGAACCAAACTTATGAAACCAAAATTGTTATGAAAAGGTTTAAAAGATACTCAAAGAAACAAAATATGTTTAGCCAAGTTTAGCTTTAGCTAAGAAAATACTTTGCATAAGGGTGTATTTCATATTGCTTTCTGTACCTTTTATTTTAAGGTAACTACCTAGATGTAGAAGAGACTGTTAGTTTCAGTCACACACAAGAGGTGGTTGTAGCTAGCTAAGCAGAAGGTGTTTATCTTTACGGAGCACCCAAGCTCACTTCCCTGATGAACGTTCACATATTAAATCTAATTTGTCAGTTTCACAATTTTCACTTCTGGATTTTCATTTGTACATGCATTTGTATGTTTCTTTTTGATATTAAATTACATAGTATACAAGGTTTAATCTAACTACCATACACGACCGAATACAATTCCTTATCAGTAGTGCTCGGGCCAAAATTATGAAATCAATTTTTTTTCAAGATGTTGAAAAGATACCCAAATGATCAAAATATATTTTACCAAATTTAGCTTAATAAATTCTTTGCATGAGGAAGTATACCGTAGTTTTTGAGGCATTTTAAATTTTAACTAGCAGGAAATTTAGAAAATAGTATATTTCTGACAATAATATACAATTATTGCCTAATGATTTTGTGATATCCTCGGGGCACCAGTCACCAGCAGAGATAATGGCTCAGTGATTTAAATTACATATTATACTAGTTTAAAATTTTTCGCACTACACGGCCGATTCGGAATACAATTCCTTATCAGTAGATATTGGGCCAAAATTAATAAATGAATGTTTTTTTCAAGATGTTGAAAAGATACCCAAAGGATCAAAATATATTTTACCAGATTTAGCTAAGGAAATTCTTTGCATGAGGGAGTATACCGTAAAGTGGAAGTCATCACGTTTGTCATACAGCATCAAATGTAGACAGCACCGATTATGACATACAGTGTCTTAGAGAGTGTTTTAGAATTTATTACCCTGGGTGTATGTGACGTCTCATAGTTCCATGTTCCTTTCATACAATTTTCATTACACACATGGCGGGTGTAACTAGCTATACAAGAGGTGCTTACCATTCCTGATTACCCGGCTATATTCCCTGGTGGAAGTTCACGTGTCTAACCTAACTTATCAGTTCAAAAGTTTTTACTTTGCTTCTGCATTGTGATTCGGACATGAATTAGAATTTTATTTTTGATTATATTGTATAAATATTTTGTTTCAGAAAGCTACTTGTCAATACCACCTTTCTAAGTTACTCCTCGATCCAAGTGCTTTGACATTTTGCTGTGAAGACAATTTATGTATAAGACAGACAATAGAACACCTTAATCGTAAGTTATTTTAATGCTCTGTATACCCCCGCAAACACCGTTTTAGAATATATCTAAGAAATGACATTCAATTGAAATGTTTACATTCGGTATTATGATTTAGAGTCAGGAATAGCATATTAAATAAACTGCGAAGTACGTAAGTCGCACAAAAAAACGAAATGATCAAACTAATGTCGCTTTTAAAGGGTGACAAAAGCGTTATGCAGGGTTATACCTGGTTACACGGCCGATGTACCCCGTCTCCTACAGCCGGTAGAGGCCATGTAACCTGCAAAAACCCTGTTTAACTTATAATGAACCTACACCTACATTCAATTGCTCATGAATATTGTGTGGGTCATGACCTCTGCTGACGTAATGTTGAACTATCCGATTACGTCATAGAATATCATTCTTTTATGTCACATATTGTTTGATTGGTTAAAATTTTAATCTAGTTCCGCCATTTCTATCCATATTCAGAAAAAGGATGATCCATGTAACTCGTACATCGCGGAAGTCAATTAAGGTAAACAAACATAGCGACATCGTATGTAAGTCAGGTAATGGTAGTAAAAAGATCAAACTAATGCCGCTTTAAAGGGTGACAAAAAGTTATACAGGATTTTGGCAGGTTTATTTAAAATTTCTTTGAAGGAAAACAACTAAAGATTGCCAATTTTTATTGTAAATATACAGGTCCGTCCAGAAAGTTCTGCGCCCCCCTTACAGAATCTTTGTAAAACAGTAGTTTTGACGGTTTCAGTACTTGTTGTTATGTTGACATAAATTCGTCAAGAGACTATTTTTATATTCTGCATAGAATGTTTTTGAAATGTCAAAATTGATAAAAGAAAACATTTTAGTTTTAGTGAAGTGCAAGTGATAAAACAAATGTAAAGATTTGGGGAAAAAGTCCAATTTTTCAAATATGGAGTCAATTGATTGATTGAGCTATGTTTACCATTGGATGTGCTTGATAATCACATGAAATTAAGTATTATAGAAATTTTTATTATTCTCTAGGTTATGTTAGGTTATACACGTATGTCCGCTTATTCATGTCTAGGGATCAGTTTTGATCAACATGCCACTAATGTAAACCAACATGAGAAAATACGAGTAATCAAAAGTCACTATGTTTAGTCGCTATTACTTATTTCCGAATTATCACTAATACATAACAAACAAAACGAAAGCGAAATCATAAATTATGCAAGACAGGCAAGAAAACTAATGCTAAGCTTACCCTTCCAGAGCATTCGACCTCACTTCCCTGGTGACATAATAATCCATGCCCGAATCACAATCCAGAAGCAAAGTGAAAACTTTGGAACTGACACGTGAACTTCCACCAGGGAAGTCCTGACTCTTGGTTAATGGTTTAACCATGATGACATCTTTGTAATTAAAACTGGTATAATATGTAATTTAAACCCCTGAGCCGATATCTCTGCTGTTGGCTGGTGCCCCGAGGATATCACAAAGTCAGTAGGCAATAATTTGGTATTATTGTCAGAAATATACGATAATTGTCTAAATTTCCTGCAAGTTAAAATTTGAAATGTCTCAAAAAACTAAGGTATACTTCCTTATGCAAAGTATTTCCTTAGCTTAATTTTTTTTTTTTTTTTTTTTTTTTTTTTAAGTTGTAATGTGTTTTATTTCCATAGAATTCACAATCCTTCACACAATATGTGTGAGTAAATTTGTTATACTACAGCAATATATAAGATAGTAAATACGTAATTAGTTAATAAATTATAATACATATATATACAGTACGGGTCTGTCTAAAGTTTAACACTGAGGTAACGAAAAGAATTGATGATCAGCTGCCGAACTCCGATGTATGAATAACTAGTGACCGAAGCTGCTGATATATATACGACAACAGCTGTTATATGTATATGTAACGAAAGTAGGCGATTAGCTTTCGATTCGACATCCATTCGTTAGCTCAGTGTTAAACTTCCGCCAGGCCTGTACTGTAACAATAAATACATTCTATAGAAAAAGTGTGTGTGTGTGTGTGTGTGTGTGCCAAAAAATGCATGTGTGTGTGTGTGTGTGTCAAAAACTGCGTGCGTGTGTGTGTGTGTGAAGTGTGTTGTAGAGAGCGAGCCAGAGAGAGAGAGAGAGAGAGAGAGAGATGGCGCCCGACATCCTTGCGAGTTCTAACGCACTAAACCGATGTACAAACGCTAAAACACGCATGAATATCCCGTGCGTGACTTTAAAGAGGTCAATACATGTGGTGTATGATACCGTGGATATATAAAAATGCTGTGTTTGTGATATATATGATGTATATAAAGATAAGGATTTTATTGTTATTTTGTACCGTAAGTTATCTTCTATATATTATTTTGATAATTTATTAAAACTAAATATATTGAAAGAGTGTTCTTTTGCTAAGGCTAAGTTATCAAAGTAAAATCTGTCATGCGTGAAATGTGTAAACAAAAATTTAAGAATATAACATTATAATGTTTCATACTCAAAAATATTTTCCAATATATGCCAGTATTCTTAGTATACGTTGTAGTTACAATTTTTAAATAGCAAATATTTTTCAGCTGCCAGTTTGGTTTCAATATAGTGCCTTAGTGAATTTATATTTGGCTTTTGTTTTTGTAATCTTTTGCTGTAGATAAAACATTTAGTATTTAATATTAACCAGTTCAGTGCTTTATTTTCTTTACCAGCGAATTCTGTACCAAAAACGATTGTTTGCTTATCTAACCGAAATGTTTTTCTAAATTTAATTTCAAGCATTTTTTGCAGGCTGTCCCATATTTTGTTTACGTAACTACATTGGAAAAATAAGTGTTCAATGGTTTCATCATGGATATCGCAAAAGGTGCACAAGTTTGAATTAACAATTTTAATTTTATACAGGAATGAATCAGTAGCTAAAATTCTGTGTAAGATTCTATATTGTAACCATTGTACAGCAGTTTCTTGACAGCATTTAAAAGATAATATGTAGTTCTTTTTCCATTGTTCTTCTGGAAAATCGTATCCAAATTCTGTCCACTTAGACTGTGCCGTGGGAGTAGTGTTGCATTTGCATAAAATTTTATAGATTGGTTTACAACCTGATTTGTAACTCATCAAAACTTTCATATTTTGAGGTATAAAGGGCTGTGATGCTTTGGAAGATATACTATTCCCATCATATCTAAATAAAAATAACTTTATTGCTTTAATTAACGTGGCATATTCCAAAAAATTTGTTTTTATTCCAAATGTCTTCTTAAAATCTTCAACATTTTGAAATTTACCATTTTTGTCTAAAATATCATTTATATATATAATACCTGCTTTCCAGTAATTTTTATAGAAAAGTGTTTTTCCCCCTATTGCTATGTCCTTATTATACCATATATTATGTAATTCTAAATTTTCTCTTTCCTTAGCTTAATTTAGTAAAATATATTTTGGTCTTTTGGGTAGCTTTTCAACATCTTCAAAATATTTTGGTTTTATAATTTTGGTCCAAGCACTACTGATGAGGAATTGTATTCCGAAAAGGCCGTCTGGTGGAAGTTCACGTGTATAACCTAACTTGTCAGTTCCAAAATGTTTACTTTGCTTCTGGAGTGTGATTAGGACATGGATTAGTATGTTTTTGATATTCCATTTTTATCTATTGAGAAGGATAGTCGTACAAAATCCAAACCTGAACAAAGGACAATTGTACACAGATACATGGTAGGCAAGATAGGATAGTTAAATTTCATGAAAACTATAGAATCGTAATTTTTAAAAATTGGTGATGTTCAAGAGATTAGACGGGTAATTGAACACTGGTAAAACAGGAAACACCAATAAACAATCTATATATCAGATATTGCGTGTTAGTTAATTGAACTTTTTTTATTGTTTCAGCTATTTTTGGAAAGACCAGTACAATGGGTTCCACAATGTCCTCACAAACCTTAAGACCACCAACGACGCTATCAAGTGGTACACAGACTGGAATATCTAATGGTGGTTCACAAACGACACAATCAGGTGGTTCACAATCAGGAATATCTAATGGTGGTTCTCAAACGACTGGTGCTCAATCAGGAGTAATTAACAGTGGTTCACAAACGACACAATCAATTGGTTCTCAATCAGGAGTATCTAACGGTGGTTCCCAGACGACACAATCAAATGGTTCACATTCAGGAATATCTAACAGTGGTTCACAGACGACACAATCAAGTGGTTCTCAATCAAGCGTATCGATCGTTGGTTCACAAACGACACTATCAAACACTCCATATACAGGGTCCCAAACCACCAGTTCACATACAGGTAGATTAATGAATTTTTGTTTGTTTATTCATTTATTTTTATTTTTATACTGGCTGAAGGTTTGAAGAGCATGTCAAGTTATGTTATGGCAACCAGAAGTGTGTGCGTACGTGCGTAAACTTTCATCTTGTTCTCTTAAAGTGCTAGACCGGTTGGAACAAAATTAAGCCGTCTGGGTGACCAGATTAAAGTTTTCTCATAATTACCTGATCCAGCTTCAAAAAACTATTCAAAAAAACTAATTTTGCAAATTAAGAGAAATTCCATCAGAGAAGGGACACCGGGTGTTCCGTAAGGGTGAGAACCTCCTGCCAAGCTAGCTACACCCACCAAGTGTCGAAATTAAAAATGAAAGAAGTATTTTACTATAGATAACGTCGGTCGAAGATGAATTGATTCGACGATCGTTTCATTGCTTGGGGTAAACTTTTCGACAGGCCTGTTAATTACTTTCCGGTATATGTTGCTTACCTTTATTTATTTTTATTTGTTACTTTGTTTACGTTCAGTTGTCTGTAAGGATGTGAAAGAAACGTGGGAATGTATTGCACTTATCAAACCTTACTTTTGTAACTCAAATAGCACAACTGCTCATTTAACTGCAGTGATGTATTGTGCCAAAACCTGTAATTTCTGTCCGGAATATATTGGTAAGTATACACTGTTTTATCATTAGAAAGAAAGACGTGTATTTGACAACAGTCAAGGCAACTAAGAGCACGCCAAATTTTTGTTATATCAAAAACAAACATACTAAATCATGTCTAAATCACAATCCAAAAGCTAAATAAAAACAAACATACTAAATCATGTCCAAATCACAATCCAAAAGCTAAATAAAAACAAACATACTAAATCATGTCTAAATCACAATCCAAAAGCTAAATAAAAACAAACATACTAAATCATGTCCAAATTACAACCCAGAAGAAAAATAAAAACTGAGAAACTGGCAAGTAAGGTTTAACACGTGAACTTCCACCAGGGAAGTGAGACCGGATGCCCCGGAAGAGTAAGCCCCACCTGTTTAGCTAGCTACATCCGTAACGTAACTAAATTTGAGTGCAATTAACATGGAACTTTGGGGACGTCAAATATTTCCATGGCAATCCTAAACACAGAGACATCAAACGTATCAGCAATAATGTGGTGACGACCATGTAAAACTTTTTGAAGAACCTGATAGGCCTAGAAATATTCCTAGGTCAACAATTTATTTGCAAGCAGCTTGCTTCGTTATATATAATTTCCATAGTGGGAACAAGATCTACCATACCGTATTAATTGGGAAACAAATTTGTCTGTTATTTTGATATGCATATTGTGGAGCACCCGACCTCATTTCCTTTTTTTAATTTATGTATTTTCCAACATTTTGCATAATATATTAAGACAAACACAACACTCACTCGCCCATACTTTCATCTTTCAAAAGGGTTTTTTTCATGATACGCAAATTCTATATGACATTATGTACAAAATATACTTGTTTGTAATTATTATTTAAATTAAGATCTATAGACCCCCCCCCCCAATCTTTGCAAAAAAATATTAGATTTTCCCGAACTTTTGTACCTTTGTTTTTCAATTCGATAGTATTTCCTGGTGGAGGTTCACGCGTCAAATACAAATATACAGAAGATGCCATCAAGTAAATGTTGGGCTTGTTGATTAACAACATGTTTGTTGTGTTTGATAATATAACTTTCCAGCAAACTGTCGGTGTACCAAAGGGCACAAACTATGCACCTTTGCGGGCAAATTTGTTTTTAATTGAGAATTCACGCAGGATCTTGTTAAAGCAGTTACGCAGTGGTAAATTGCGATTAATGGTTGAATCTGGCCGCTATACTAACATTCCAAGGGAAATGAGGATTTGTTGTGTGTTAAACTGTATTGAGACCGAGTATCACTTCGTCCTTATATGTCATACATTCCGTTTCTTACGTTATCAATATCTACCGAAATATTACTGTGTCTGGTCGGATATTCATAAATTTCGTACACTATTAAAAGCTGACTCTGAATCTTTCACAAGGAAACTCTGTATGTATCTATCTAAAGCCTGGCTACTCAAATCTCAACTTCTCAACTCCTGACTGTTCTCTGTTATTTATTTGTTATTTGCCATGTTACATAATTCAATTTGTTTTGTAATGCTATAGCAATGTAATGTAATAAAGTATTATAATTATTATTATTATTATTATTCATCTCAACATATATTAGCAGATATTATACTATTTTATTACAATCTTAAATTTGGAGATTATGAATATCAGCTGTTCTAGTGAGCTTGAAATAAAAACACGAATTATTCTTCAAGTTCTGCTTCGTATTTAGACTTAAACATCAAACATAAAATCACAAAAGGCTACATTTGAAACTTCATTTTATACAATATATGAACCCTGTATTTCCTTAGCTAAATGTGGTAAAATAGATTTTGGCCCTTTGGAGTATTTTCAACATCTTGAAAAAAGGTTTGTTTTCATAATTTTGGTCCAAGCACTATTGATTGTATTCCGAAACGGCTGTCTAGCGCTGTAAAATTAAAACTGTAATGTGTAATTAGCCTTATATTTTTAAATGAAAATTTTAAGGAAAAATTGTTTTTTTTTTTACTTATACCTAAAGGTTTTTATCACAAAATAGTGATGAATTTTGTCCGTTTTTTTTTTATTTTACACAATATGGTAACCATTTGATCATGACTAGGTTTTTTGAGTATCCGCCGTACTATGTACTCATACTACTTGGTGGTACATTTGCTTTCTTATCATACCATTAAATGAAACAAAACATACAATTTGATTTACATTCATAGAAGACAGAAAACCATTTTTTTTTACCAAATCCACGGTTAGCATAGCATAGCTTTTTAAAATAATTTGATATCATATATGGTCAATCTTCAAGGACTAATCTTTATTTTACCAAATCCTTTGAGCTGTTAAACTAAACTTATTTCATTTTTAGTAGTTTTAAAACGTATATACATTGTACTTAATTTTATATTTTTAAGCTTTAATGACAAACGGCCTAAGTACCTCAACAAAGGTTTCCATATCGTCTCAACAGGTGTCATCAAAGACAACGAATGTTGTTCCAGTATCTCAGACGACAGGTTTGCTACCAAAAGATGCTACAGCCACGGCACATGCAATTTCAACAGCACAAGCTCCTACAAATTCCACAACAAACGTCCAAGCAACCACAACACCAACCAATCCTGCTGCTACAAAAACATGGTATATTTCAACTACAACAACAGCTCCCGTGATATCAAAAGCTTTTACAACAATAACAGCACCTACCATAACAGTGGCTCCTACTACAACAAAAACAACAACAGTGGCTCCTACTACAACAAAAACAACAACAGTAGTACCTTCAACAACAACAGCTACTACAACGACAGAGACCCCTACTACAACAATTGCGACAACAACGCCTACAACAACAGACGCCCCTACAACTTCAACAATTGCGACAACAACAGGAGCACCTACTACTACAACAACAATACCGACAACATCAAGTACAAAAGCGCCTACAAAACCAAGTAAGGATTTGTTATATAAATGAGAAATAATCCTAGGCATGATCGAATAAAAAGCAAAATGCAGAATAGCTTAGCGCGTAGTTCCGTCACACCTATTTTAAAAATTGTAATGAGGTATATAATAGTCATTATCACAATATTGTTAATAAGTATATAATCTATATACAAAATTATCTTGGGTATATATTACGTTTTATTGTTCTAAGTCCCTGGTAGGTACAAATTAGATATACAGGGGGTGTGTGTAGCTATCCAGATCACTAGATCACTAGAAGTTCTGGCTTACCTTATTTGCCAATTTTTAGTTTTATTTTGCTTTTGGAATGGTTATTTGGATTGATATGGATCGGTATGTTCGTAGTTCAATGATATACAACCAGGGGGTGTCCAAAGAGTGTAACTGTCAATTTCGTAATGTTTGGGGAAAATATAAAGCTCCGATCACGCTAACAATTTACAGAAGATCAAATAAAAAAAACCCATATACACAGAAAACAGTGCAATTATTCCATATTGCATCACATAAAACAGGTAAATTGTTAATGATTAAAAAATTCACATTTTGACATATATTGTTTGTTTTTATTAATCCTTTCAAAACTTTCTTAGTTCGTGTTTGGTTTTCATGTGTGTTAAATAGAACATTGTTTGTAAAACAAGTGGTTTTGCTGGGGCCTTTTTATGACATTTTAGCCGCACATCGGAACATATTTGTATATTTATGGTTTTACTGTAATATTTTACCTATTTTGTGTATTGTGTATTATAGTTACCTGTTTTAAATGTTCCGGTCCTACTTTAATATGTGAGCAGCGATACCATGTAGAGGAATGTCCAACTGTCGATCATCAATTCTGTATCAATGAAATGCAAAACAATAAAGATGGAACACGAACGGTAAACAGAAAGTAAGAACACTATATGACTAATTATGTCTGTGTCTAGGATTCTCCTGAATATATTTGACGTCCCATAGTCCCATGTTCCTTTCCTTCACACAATTTTGATTACACACGTGGCGGGTGTAGCTATCTAAACAGGAGGTACTTACCCTTTCGGAGCACCTAGCCTCACTTCCCTTGTGGAATTTCGTGTTTAACCTAACTTGTCAATTTCAAAGTTTTTACTTTGCGTCTGGATTGTGATTCGGATATGGAATAGTATATTTATTTTTAATGATTATATGTATACAAGCTTGTCCAATTGTAGAATTACTTATTATATCAATGTTAATTTTACAGCACTAGGCGGCCGTTTCGGAATACAATTCCTCATCAGTAGTACTTGGACCAAAATTATGAAACGGAAATGTCTTCAAAGGGGTAAAAACTATCTTAAGGTCCAAAATATATTTAACTAAATTTAGTTAAGGAAATACTTTGCAGTAAGCTTAAGGGAGTATTCCTTAGTTTTTGAGGATTTTCATATTTTTAACTAGCAGGAAATTTGTAAGATAATATTCCTGACAGTACAAAGGTAAAATAGCATGGTTTTTACTTCGAAGTCCCAAACATTGACTGCAGTTCATGAAATTCCTCTTGTGAAAATCAATGAAACGGTGTTTTCAGGTTAACCTGTTGGTCTTATTTTTTGGTTTGGATTCCAACATTCAGTCAACAATTTTCTGCATTATTATCATAATCGGTGACATTATTTCCAAGAAAATTGTCAAATCGTCTGGATCTTGAGTTTCTCTTTTATTGCTTTGTCAGTCCGTTTTGTAAAATTACTTTTCATTTTTGTATTCTTGGACGTACTTTTGTGGTGCGAATCGCCTTTGCTTGGTTTGCAAATGCTTTTTGCATTTTAATATGTACTTTAATTTCTTTTAGATGTGCTACACGTGCAGAGTGTGAATCAGAGTGGTGGAGTAGAACATCCGACAGAAGTGAATGCACTAACTATGATCCGAATCAAGCTTATGCATACGTATTTAAATGCAGTTTTTGCTGCAACACACCATTATGCAATCAGAATTTAATACCAAGAGATTTGTATGTCGGACAGGGGAAAAAAGGACGGAAATAAATATACATTTTATTTACTATTCTGAACTTTTACAGAATATTTATTTCATTTACAGGTTGTTTGAGAAATATTTGTTAAATATTAGAAACTGGCATTAAATCACGTTTGCCTTATTGCCTTATATTTCGTACTAATTAATGACCCTAGGTCATATGTTCCATACTAGATAATATTAGTATCCCTAGGTCATTTTGCCCGTGCCAAATATTCTCTATATGTCATATTTTCTAAACCAAATAATTTCCCTAGGTCATATCTTTCATACAAAATATTTTTCATAGGTCATATTTTTCTATGAAATGTTCGTGTTGTCTATGTCATATTTTTGTGACAAATAATTTTTCCTCGGTCATATTGTCTTTACAATATTACATGGTTTCTGTTACAAATAGTTTTGTTTTACAAATTAAAGGTTTTGTGTTACAAATCAGTTTGCCTAAGAATGTTACTTGTTGCAAATACTTTTATGGCCACCATCGCAATACTGTTGATAAGTATGATGTCTTTGTATCCATAGCTACCCTGGATATATTAGAAGTCACAAAGTTCTATCTTCCTTTCTTTTATATGTAGCTAAACAGGAGATAATTACCCTTCCGAAGCACCAGGCCTCACTTCCTAGGTGGTAGATCAATCGCCTGACTTAATTTCTCAGTTTAAAAGGTCTCTCATGCATTTCCTTAGATTAATTTGGTAAGATATATTTTGACGCTCTGGGTATCATAAGTTTGGTCCCAAGAACTAGTGATAAGGAATTGTATTCCAACAACAAACGGCTGTCCGGTGTTGTAAAATTAAAACTGGTATAATATGTAATTTTACATTGCTTTTGGATTGTGATTGGTATATTTGTTTTTAATAATTACCAAAGCGAATGAATATTTTGCCTAAGAATAAGTGTGAATGTGTGTTGTTGATTCAAATCACAAATCATTCTTAAATTTGTTAAATTCTTAAAAATGACAAAAACACAAATTTCTCTTTGCTTTGGGGTTGTGATTTTGATATGGATTGCTATATTCCGTTGCATGTCGTTGTGTGGCAAATTCTTCATAGTTTTCTCTTTGCTTTGGGGTTGTGATTTTGATATGGATTGCTATATTCCGCTGCATGTCGTTGTGTGGCAAATTCTTCATAGTTTTTGCTTTGCTTTGGGATTGTGATTTGGATATGGGATTGTAATTTGGATATACGATTCCTTAGAAATCGTTTATCATTTTGCATAAGAGACATGATTTTTGTTATAAATCATTTTGCAAAGAATTATAAGTGCTTACGAATAGAAGCAAATAAAGGTTTACGTAAAAAAAATAAATCTTTACAGTCGCAGTGTAATTTTATCGTCTAAAATCAGAATCTATAGTTTGAATTATGCTATCATACATATACGTGTATTTACAAAATGGGAAAAATTTATAATTTCTAAGAAGTCCTGTAATATTTTGTAATTATTTATGTGTTAAAATCTTGTATTCATTATTTTTGAGAATCATCTTCTGTCATATAATTATACTCTAATGAACCATCGCCTATACAGCACATGGTCAAGGCAAATATAATATGTAACAAAACATGGCCTGATCAAAATCACATGTTGCTAGTTAAAAATTGGGTGTTTACCATTCCGGAGCACATGGCTTCACTTCCCTTGTAGACGTTCACATGTTTAACTTAATTTGCAAGTTTTCAAAGTTTTCTCTTTGCTTTGGGGTTGTGATTTTGATATGGATTGCTATATTCCGTTGCATGTCGTTGTGTGGCAAATTCTTCATAGTTTTTGCTTTGCTTTGGGATTTTGATTTGGATATGGATTGCTATATTCCGTTGCATGCCGTTGTTGTGAGTGCCGAATTTTGCATAGTTTTTGCTTTGCTTTATGATTGTGATTTAGATATGGATTGCTTTATTCCGTTACATGCCGTTGTGTGGCAAATTCTTCATAGTTTTTGCTTTTACTTTGGGGTTGTGATTTAGATATGGATTGCTATATTCCGTTGCATGCCGCTGTTAGTGGCTAATTCTTATCGGTTTTTGCTTTTACTTTGGGATTGTGATTTGGATATGGATTGCTTTATTCCGTTGCATGCCGTTGTGTGGCAAAGTCTTCATAGTTTTTGCTTTGCTTTGGGATTGTGATTTAGATATGGATTGCTTTATTCCGTTACATGCCGTTGTGTGGCAAATTCTTCATAGTTTTTGCTTTGCTTTATGATTGTGATTTAGATATGGATTGCTTTATTCCGTTACATGCCGTTGTGTGGCAAATTCTTCATAGTTTTTGCTTTTACTTTGGGGTTGTGATTTAGATATGGATTGCTATATTCTGTTGCATGCCGTTGTTGTGAGTGGCGAATTTTGCATAGTTTTTGCTTTGCTTTATGATTGTGATTTAGATATGGATTGCTTTATTCCGTTACATGCCGTTGTGTGGCAAAGTCTTCATAGTTTTTGCTTTGCTTTGGGATTGTGATTTGGATATGGGTTGCTATATTCTGTTGCATGCCGTTGTGAGTGGCGAATTCGTCATAGTTATTTCTTTGCTTTGGGATTGTGATTTGAATATGGATTTCTATATTCCGTTGCATGCCGTTGTGAGTGGCTAATTCTTCATAGTTTTTGCTTTGCTTTGGGATTGTGATTTAGATATGATTTGCAATATATTGTGTGGTGATTCTTCAAAGTTTTTGGTTTGCTTTGGATTTGTGAATTGGATATTGAAGGCTTTAGTCCGTTGCATAAATAATAAAAATACATAAATACATTATAAAATATTTATTTCTTTTTAATATCTAATGCAGAGTACAAACAATAAACATCAGAATAGTAATATACATGTTTCTAACAATTATGTGTTGGAAATATTCATAGTCTGTATGCAGCTGTTACAGATCAAGAGAAAATTTCAAGTCACCCCTAGACATGGAAAAATAAGAAAAGACCTCACATATTTAAATTTAAGCAATTTAACAGATACACGTTAGAAATCATCATAGCTTGCTTTCATTTGTACATGGAGAGCAAATTTAGAGTCACCTATAGACAGGGCAAAAATAAGAGAAAACATTCACAAATTTGAATTTAAGAAACTTAACAGACATGTGCACCTAATGGAAATTTTCATACTCACATTTTTAAATTGAAAAAAAATGAAATACAGGACAAAATTTAAGAAAAATACATGTGTAACAGAATGCATAACATATTTGAACAATTTTCAAAGATAAAGTTGTTCTTAATAGTCGAAAAACAAATAATCAAAATCACAATCCAGAAGCAAAGTAATAACTAACCTGCACTTACAGATCAAGAACAAAATTAAATCCCAGGTAGACAGAACAAAATTAAGGACGATTACTTTATGATAACCAAAGACGATACCATATTTGATTTTTTTTCAGTTTAATAGATATCTTTCAGAAATAATCATTACTTTACTGTACCTTTGTTAATGAAAATACTGTTCTTCTTGTTAGCAAAATCGAAAAATTCCTGCTTTGTCACTTGAATCCTAATGACAGTTTTGCCAAAATTTATATGGTATTAATAGCTCTAATGAGATACATAACAACGATTAGTGTTCCATTATCACAAGACTGAGAACATCAAGTGTAAAAAATTACCTCAACCAGAAATAATAGGTAGAATGAAACCTCACAAATTCTGAAATCAAACACTGATGTAAAATGTGTTGTTATATTATTTCCAGGTATACTCTATATCAATGTTACCCATGATTGGAAACAATGCCCATCTCAAAGAGTACCTGTAACGAAATTTTTTAATTTATATATATCGAAAACCGCATGAAAATTGATGACCAAATAAGAAATGTATAGCGGTTTGAAGGCCTTGAATTTGGCCCTCTCTGGGTACCTGTAAGTGAAACGACCCATATCGAGGCTGATCCGTTTGTGACGTCATTCAAGTAACCGTTGTAGTAACTAACATGGCGGACAGTACTAATAATGCTGATGTAGCGACGTATTATATGATGAATGGACAAGAAATTAACGACTCTGGCGTTCATCTGTATATGTCATATGATTCCTCATTATTTTGGGAAGAAATAGATAACCTTAAAATTGATGAAATTTGCGTTTAGCTGTATTTATTCGATCCAGAAACAGACGATGATACGATGAACTTTACTGAGTGGAGACCCAGAATTTCTGAATGTTAGCCTAGACATAACCAAATATATGCGTCGAGTATTATTTATCAAATATGCAAAATTAATTGTTACTTGTTAAAATTTTAAAATAATTTTAATAATAAATTATATTGAACCTGCTACAGATATCCTGAAAATTTTCAACCCAACATCGAAACGTGGAACAGCAGTTGTTCACACTATTGAAGATTTTTACTTATTTACAAATGTTCAGTATATAATGTAAAAATAAATAAATAAATAAATGTGATGTTGACAATTTTATTAAAATTAATTGTCACTTGTTAAAAATTGAAAATAGATTAAATTTTAATATTAAATCATACCGAACCTGCTACAGACAGCACACCCTGCAAAATTTCAACCAAACATCGGTAAAACGTAGCACCGGCTTCAAAATAAACACAGGCAGTCGTTCACGCAATTAAATATTTTTTACTAAGTGAAGTTATTGACAAAAGTTCAGCATATAATGCTAATAAATAAATAAATAAATAAATGGTGAAAATTTTAAGTCCGAAAAGACCCCGATTTTCAAACAATGTATTTCAAAGTCCAAATTTTCCCCATCATGAAGAAAACGAAAACTAGAAACTTGATAAATACGTCTGGTCGCCCGCGTTCAAACAATATTAATCAAACATCAAAACATATCAAGTTTCTACGATCCTGAACCGGCTTATGATGTACCATCATTTATTTATTTATTTAAAATTTAAATTTTTTTTTTTTTTTATTATTATTATTAAACATTAAAAATTTAAAGAACGGTGGTAGAATTTTATTTAAAATGTTATTTTTCAAAATTAGACAATATTGTCAGTTATCAGTCTATTCATACTCCCGTAACTCTAGTTTTTTTTTATACATAATTATGTTTTCACAATCAGTTTACCTATGTGAAATTCTAAATCCAAGACAACATCAAGCGATTTAGAAAGTATATTTACAGGTGTCATAAAATTACTCTATCCGAACACCTGTCAATCAATTTTGTTAATTGTAAGAACACATCCTGTTGATTAAATGTACGGGTCTCAATCTAAGGAATGTCTAATAAACAAACTTTTTATCAAGGTGGACTAATAATAATTTGCTTAATTATTGGTAGGTGTCAGTCGGATGTAAATTCCACTTCATCAAATGAATTTATCGTGAAATATAAAAAGAATTTTTAGCTTGGTCATTATATAAGGAATCTAGATAAATAGTATTCTGTGGGGTCTGCTTACTTAAATGACGTCACTGCACGGGGTCCTCAAAACCGAGCTTTTTGATTTGGATTAACGGGAGGTGTATTATAAACTCACCGATATCTCCCTTATTTCGGCATGGATTTTTATAAAATTTTCGCATTAAGTCATATTTCAGTATGGACAATAACATTTGTAAAAATCAAAAATTGTTACAGGCTCTCTTTAACGGATATACTCCCTACGAGTGTGTATATACTTTTTAAAAATACATGTATATGTATTTTATCTGGGGGGTAATATTACAACAATTTATTCATAATTATCAAATTTAATATTTGATCAGAGGCTGCAAGATATTAAATATAATACAGGTTAATTTTACAGCACTAGGCAGCTGTTTCCGAATAGTAAATTGTGAAACCAAAATTATTTTCGCAAAATGTTAAAAATATACCCAAAAGACCAAATATATTTTACCAAATTTAGCCAGGAAAATACTTTGCATGAGAAAATATACCTTAGGCAATTCAAAATTATGCCAAAATCATCATTTGGATGCATATGACCTTTAATTAGTGAACAAGCCACAATGTATTACAAAAATATTTATAAACTTCTCTAACAAAAATTTGAATAATACAAAAAACTGAATAGCGATCTCTTGTAAGCTTAGATATAAACTAAAACAAGCAGTAAATGTAATTATCTCTCTATAAATACCAAAGTTACAACTAGAAATAAAATTATGATAGGAATAATGATTTTTATGACTTATCAAGATCTTTTATCTTATAATGAGCCTCAGAGGTGATTAGTACTGTATAATGCATATATTTCGCTATTGTTTTATTTTCGCTACATTCGCGGTCAAGTGTATTCCCGCAAAAATTAAACCACCGTGAATAGACACTGGTATTACCAGCCCATTAACCTTGCTACAGTCATTTTCCCTGAATCAGATAAGACGCGAAAATATGACACCGCGAATACACTAGTCATTGTCAAACCACAAAAATTTTACACCGTGAAAATAAAGCAATATACAGTATTGGAATGACAGAGGTAACTGGAGTATCTAGAGAAAACAAATCACCTTGGTGGCAAGTGATCTTAGACCTTCTCAAACAAGGATAGCCTCAAGTAGGATTTATCATTCAAACCTAAGTATGAGAGATGCTGTTACCTACTCTAGCCCACTCAGCCACCAAGGTTCTACCATGAGAAAAAATTCACAAAATAATTTATTTTGATTATTAATAATTCAATAATAATGATGATGAAATCAGCAATGTAAGGTCACCTTAGCGTAAAAATTCTGAACAAGACTATAGAGATTTGAGTCTAAGTCACAATTTCCAGACTTACATTATCTATGCATATCTCACAGAAATGAGACCATAAATGTGTAAAGGAGAGGACTTATATAGGCAATGTCTGCTGTCTAATCCTTTTCAGCATTTTTTTCTGAATAAAATATTGTTTAAATTAAATAAATGTGTAAAAATCGCAATAATTATAACGAGTACTAATATACATAATATTAAGCAGATACATATGTATATGAAACAGAATTTATAAATAATTATGCTACATTCTTTTGGACTCTCATTTTGATTTGCTAGAAATATATCTGGTGTAAAATATAGTGTAAAATATAGTGTAAAATAGGAGGTATGATTTGTTAAATTGTTAAATATGTGTAAAAATTAGAAAAGCTTAGAAAAAATATCAGATAATTATAATAATAAAAATTTCGAGATTCCTCATAAAAAAGGTCTTCTGAGTACAATGTCAGCAAAAAAGAGCTTAATTAGTGAAAATCTAAAAATATATATCAAGATAATTATTATGAAAATATCAAGATTTATCACAAAAGTCGGAGTAAAATGTCAGGAAAAAAAGTTTGATTATGAAAATTTAAATAAATTTACAAATAAGATAATTATAATAAAAATATCAAGATAAATGGAAAAGGTATGAGTACTATGTCAACAACATCAATAGTTTTGATTACTGGTTATGAAAAACTAATGTTATTAGTAATATAAGTAATAATAACATTATTAACTTTAACCTCTCATTTTGTGGGATTCACCAAAAAGGTATTTAGTCTTGACATTCACACCGATATAAATTTCTCCAATGGCAGTTTTGAAAAAAGTGTTAAGTAAAGTTAAATTAATAAGGAATTGCACTGTGCTTGATAATGTTACCAACAGCACCAAAATAACAGAAAAACTAATAGAGATTAAAAAAATTACTACAATAGACAAATGATTGATCACGACTTCTTATGTTACAAAAAATATACAAAATATATATAAACTAGTACAACAATGAAACACACAATATGAGACGATAAGAAAAAAAATTTTGAAGAAAAAGATAAAATATTAACAAATAATCGATCATGACTTTTTATGACATGGAAATGATACAAAATATACATGATATACACAATGTGAGACTCATAAGAACAACTGTTAAAGAATCGAAAAATAAAAGAAAATGTAAAAACTACCATACTACAGACAAAGATGAATGGGACTCATTTCTTTGAAGAAATATATTAGTATGATAAAGATCTATAAAATACAGCTAAGGTTTAGGTATAATTATATAAAGAAAATGGGACTTTAATCATCTCCTGATAAGAAAAAAATATGAGAAATATTTAACATGCAATAAACACACTCAGAATGGAACTATTCAGTATTACTAAACATATATAATGTATAAAAAACAGTTATACAATCTGTGCACATCGGGGCTTAATACTTTTAAATGATTTGGAACCAGCCAAATCTTAATATTATTAAACGTCATTGTTGTCTACCTAGAATTCTCTCTCCTTTTAAGACATCAACTTTTAATTTTGCTCAACTTCTGTCGCTGTTCTTAAGATTTAGATTCATTTATGAGACATTGTTTTTTAAAACAGACAACAAACCATACAGTATTATTAGTTCTATCTGTCTAAAGAGAGACAACTACTCAAGTTGATCAACAATTACCAGTTATCTACCTTGGAATCACTCTTTAGCTATTGAAAATGATTACAGTAGGTTCTAAAATATGAGACAACTCAGTTTAATATTTTGAGAAAACACACAAAATAAATAAAATACTATATTCATGAATAATATTTAACAAAAGAAGCATGTAATGTTTTGCGTTAAAAAAAGTATGATCTATATATAAAGTCTTTGAAATTAGCAAAAACAATACATTGCATTGTTTTCAAAATGAATATCAGGTTACCTGCTTGTTTAATTTGAATGTTGAATTTTATATTTCAAGTTTCAATTGGCACCATTTAAGTACATTTAAGGTCATCTTAAGATATCTTTAAGTAGGCTTAAATATACTTTAAAGTGCACTGAATATATTGCAGGCTTTAAACCACTTTAAATGTACCCAAAGTTGTTTCAAACAACTGCAAAATTGATAATCAGATGTAATTTTTTGTACAGCTGTTCATGGTAAAATATTACATAGTGACCTAAATGAATAAATCATCCTACAATCATGACTTCCAGGTCAATCTGGTTACTCAATAATATAAAATAAAGGTCATATGATCATGACCTTGTCAGGTCAATCTAGTTACACATTTTACAAATAACACAAATGATAGTCTATACATCATTAGTAATAACACTTAATATATCACAGATATCACATCTCTGATATGTAACAATACAAAAATTTAATAATATAATCCCATGGGCCTTGCTGCTCACCTGAGCATACATTCAAAATGAAGTGAAAATTCCAAATTGATGCTCCTTTTCTCTAAGCAATGGCACTTTTCATCATTAAAGTTACTTGTACAGAATACAATACACATGCTATATTTGAAGATTATCCTACAAAATTTAAACTTTTGGAAAATAGGTTACACCAAATTCAATAATTTTGTTCATCATTTGGCAGTCACAATTTTGTAATTTTGCAAATTGGAACCTGTATGTGCAAGCTCTATATAATAACATAACTATTTCAAATATCTATTCATTTTCTTTTACTTCTATAAAATTCAACCAATTTTACGATGCATTGGGACGTCCCTTATCCAAGCATAAAAATAACTCTGTGTCATCAAAATTCGGCTAATAATTTTTAGATAATTTTTAGATTAACATCAAGGTAACATCTATATATAAAGGCACTTAAAGGCATTTTCGGGTTTATTCATTGCGCACCGAATCCGCGCATCTAGGGGCTACAACTCTTGTTTACGTTATTGTCTGTGTAAGTGGTGCGACATTTCAAATGAAGGGATATACTAGCAGTAGACGAAGATCGACCGTGGCAACTGTTAACATCCGGCTTTCTTTTAATCAGTATTTGGCAATATAAATAGTATAAATCGTAAAATTAGTGATCAAAATGCCTCTTAGACGAAGAGATGGTTTATTAAAGTATCGGATAAGAAGTATGTTCTGCCCGCATGATTCAAATGAACAAATCTGGTCCAACTGTTGTCGAACCCGAACGGACTTCTCAACTACTAACTTCGAAAAATGATTAAATGATATCTATTACAGTAAACATAAACAAATGGAAACCATACAACGGTGAATTGTCCAAATTTCATCACAACGTTGTACATAGCAATTAGGTTCTATCTGTCTTGTGTAATCCAAAACGAAAAACGGTACGGCCTATAATGCGAGTATTACTAGCATGTAAACTTACCATGGTATAGAGCTTTCTCTCTTTGACCATAGCACAAAGTAATGGAAATTTATGTAAGTTCCCAGAGATATTAGAATGTTAATATGGTTGAACAAAACTGTTCTATTTTGTTCTTTTCGTTGAAGTTTTTCAGAAATCTTAAAGATTCGCAGATATTTTTTACGATAATTATGAATCTATTTTTAATATCCAGATTATAAAACAAAGATTAATATTGTAAATTATATGTAAAAATATACATTGTTTTACTTTGTTTTGTGTATTATCTTAAATCTGATGCTAATATTTGAATTAACTGAAGAGAGAAAACCTTTTGGGGATTTTTTTTCATTTTTTTCAATGGAAAATTTGAAAAAATCATGGGGGTAGGGATAATTTTTTATTTTTAAATCCTAAAATATCCCGGTGACCTATCAATTTTTCTTTGTTTTTGTAAAGTATATAGTTTGGTTAAACTTTTGGCAGATTTTTATAAGATTTCGAATGGTAGATTTTTTTTGGTACATGAAAATGTATGGAATTTTTGTGAAAAAGGCGGTAAAATGAGCACTTTCTCCAATGCATATTTGACCAATTATTTTAATAAATGTGTATTGAACTTGACATTTTTTCACATGTTAAATATGGGTATGATGTATTTTTGCTGTTTAAAACATTTTAATGAATTTCTTGAGTTTGTTTGAGGTTGATTTTTCAAATTATACCGATTTTTGGGTAAAAATGCAAAATCCTTGAAATACTGCATACATTGAACAAGAGTTGTTGAAAAATTACATGCGGTGACCTACCATTATTTTTGCATATTTTTGTTTGCATGTTCATATAGAACAAACAGTGAAAAAATTAGCTTGTTTTGAATGGTGGTTCTATTTCATAGTATATGCCTTTAAACTGATACAATATTGTGAGAAGAATTAAGTAAAGTTCAAATATCACCTTTACAGCAATAAGGAATATATCAATATCATTATGTATTTTATTTAGGTCACAGTAAGGAAATGTGATTAAAGACCAGCTTTTAATGTCATATGTATATCAAAATCACAAAATACTCTGACAACACCAACCAACAACAATATGTGAGCACATATGATAACAGAAACTCATTACTGTAAATTTATTAATTTTAGCACGTGCAAATTCTAGTGTTTGTTCACAATTTATTTCCCGAAAAGGGAATAGATTAAATACATATTCAATTATCGCTCATCTAACAACGTTTCAGCAATTAAGACTTTATCAAATACTGATACATTCTAATTACATCGCACTTCTACTTACAGGGAAAAATTGTGATACCATTTTTGTCAAATATTATAATTTTTGTCAATTGAAACACCTTGTGCACCATGATCGTATTTACTTCATTGGTGAATTTAAATTAATGCTACTGTATCATCACAAAAATCAATTAAATAAGTACACTGCCAAAATGAATACGTTTACAGTATATTTCCTGATTAGTCACTGAATTTCAATTGAGATTCACACACGTGTGGATTTATTTCTTTCCATCTGGTTCCTTAAATTTGTTTTTCTTCCCAAGAATCTGCATAAGTCCTTTACTCATAAAATATGGCTTCTCTGGTGTCCCATCATGCTTTTCTAAATCTTCCACTGAAAAACATTAACAAATAATAAATATACAGATTTTAATTTTGTCACTAAATTAGAAATACAAAGTCCTGTAATAATTTTTAATTTTGTTTCAGTGGGTAGATTTTAGTGTAAAGCAGTTTCTGTCCTTCCAAACTCTGCATGATGGAAATTGAATATAAGGGTCCAGTCTTTTAAAGCTCTGTTAGCTTAACAAAATTGTTAGTGAAAATTGAAAATGTTATTGAAATTACAAATATTTTGATATAAAAATACAGTAGTGACTTTAACTGCTTTAATTTGACAAGATCAATTGTGTGCATTAATTTTTTGAAAATAAATTTCAGAAATATTGCATAAATCACAAAACATAAATTTTACCTAATTAAATGGTCAACCTAACAGAGCTTTGAACAACCGGGTCATAGTGACAACCTTATTGTTTTGTGTTAGCACAGAAAACAAACATACATTTTAGTTTCAAACTTATAAGGGTGAAGCAATATATTCCTTGTACTAATATATAAGTAAGAAATGCATGTTGTTAAAAGCTGGTTTCAGAATTTATTAAAACCTTCTCTTCAAATTGTGTTTTTTGGATGTCATCTTGAATCTAATGTGAACCCTTTTCAATATTGACTGCATGCTGTTGACTGTGTTTGTCCATACCAACAATCACTGTTTAATATTTTTTTCCAAAGCGATCATGTATACACGCACTGTTAATTTGGGCATATGCAGTTGTCTGTCCCAACTATTTAAAGCCAGTTAATATGTAAGAATAAAGATTATGTATAATGTACTTACAGAAGCAGAGATACAGTGTATCTACGGCCATTGTGTAGACACTGACACTGAAGAAGCATGTTATAAGATATGTCCTAATAATGCCAATCTGAAATATACAACAACGTGTTATAAGATATGTCCCAATAATGACAATCTGAAATATACAACAACGTGTTATAAGATATGTCCAAAAAATGACAATCTGAAATAAAGAAAAACATGTTATAAGATATGTCCCAATAATGACAATCTGAAATATACAACAACGTATAATAAGATATGTCCCAATAATGACAATCTGAAATAAAGAAAAACATGTTATAAGATATGTCCCAATATTGACAATCAGAAATATACAACAACATGTTATAAGTTATGTCCTAATAATGACAATCTGAAATATACAACAACATGTTATACGATATGTCCCAATAATGACAATCTGAAATATACAACAACATGTTATAAGATATGTTCCAATAATGACGGTCTGAAATATACAACAACATGTTATAAGATATGTCCACATAATGACAATCTGAAATATACAACAACGTGTTATAAGATATGTCCCAATAATGACAATTTGAAATATAAAACAACATATTATAAGATATGTCCCAATAATGACGGTCTAAAATATACAACAACATGTTATACGATATGTCCCAATAATGACAATCTGAAATATACAACAACATGTTATAAGATATGTTCCAATAATGACGGTCTGAAATATACAACAACATGTTATAAGATATGTCCACATAATGACAATCTGAAATATACAACAACGTGTTATAAGATATGTCCCAATAATGACAATTTGAAATATAAAACAGCATATTATAAGATATGTCCCAATAATGACAATCGGAAATAAAGAAAAACATGTTATAAGATATGTCCCAATAATGGCAATCAATAATATACAACAACATGTTATAAGATATGTCCCAATAATGACAATCTGAAATATACAACAAAATAAATTGAATACAGTATGCAAATAATGTAATAGCTGATCAGGATACTTCTTAAATTTTAAAAATTTTGCCTCAATGAATGAGTTGAGTTGAGTTGAGTAATGGTGTTTAACGTCCCAGTCAAGAATAATTCACTTACATCAAGGTGTTGCCAACTATAGGCGAAGGTGCAAAAATTTTGCCTTTGCGTTGCGCTGATGGCATTATACAGCAGGGTTCTTTAGCGTGCCAAGCCTACCATGACACGATACCTCGTTTATTTTAAGTTCCCGTCCGAAAGAACCGTGACTTTCATTTCGTAATGCCGAGTGCTTGGCGAAAGAACAGTCACTACCCACTGTCAAGTCTTGGGTCAGACCAGGCCGGGGATGGAACCCACAACCTCCCACTTACGGAGCAAGCACTCTACCAACTGAGCTACCGCAATGGTACCTCAATGAATGAGTTGTTATTTCAAAAGTGTTTCTTTACATATCAAAGCCAATTCCACTTCGAATGGGGTATAATAATACAGACTTTATAATTTAATCACAATCAATTCATAAAGTGTAAATGCAAACATTTTTATAAAGTGATTTTTTAAGATCGGACTCGGCATCTTGTACTGTGTTATACTTACCACAATAAGTGTGATGTAGTAATTAAGTTTTGGTTGATAACTGGCAAATAATGAAATCTTTTCACTAAACCAGTATTATGCCCCAGCGCCTATAAAAAAAGAATAAATCATGTTAGAATCTTGGATCTTTTTTACATCTTTATCACCTACTTATAGGTAGAAAATATATTTTTCCTTTTTTCCAATTATCCTAAGAGTTATAGCCCTTTTCTCTGCATTCTGGTGAGCACTATCCAATGGTGCTCGCCAGTGTACCATGTGATAAACCTTAACATTTCTGCAAAACTAGTATCTCCATGCATGCAATGGCGATGAAATTGCTTTAGTTCACATTTTGCCGTACAAATGACCTTACATCCGAAAATTTCAACCTAAACGTTTTCCAAAATATTAAGCAGTGTTGATCATGTAATACGCTAACAAAATTCATTTTAAATAATGTGTGCACCTAAATAAGACTGTTATGATATAGGGCAAATAAATACACAAATCTGATTCAATCAAAATAAAATAAAATTTATCATATCAATTTACATGTACAACAAAAATAATTAGTACAACACCGACTTGCCGAAATTTAACACTGACCTAATTGAAAAGGAGTTGAATTTCATCTGCAAAATGGCCAATATATTTATAGCTAGTGATCTAACAACAGAGAGATATGTGTAGGATAGCAGCTGCCGAAAAGATGCCTAGATGGATGTAACAAGGGACCATGATGACCTGTAGATTCTGCACAAATTCTTTAGCGATATGTGTAGGATAGCAGCTGCCGAAAAAATGCCTAGATGGATGTAACAAGGGACCAAGATGACCTGTAGATTCTGCACACATTCTTTAGCGATATGTGTAGGATAGCAGCTGCCAAAAAATGCCTAGATGGATGTAACAAGGGACCAAGATGACCTGTAGATTCTGCACAAATTCTTTAGTTTAGTGTTAAATTGACAGGTCTGTGTACTGCATGTAGATTGGAGAAAAAAGGCCCGGTAAGATACAATATACCATAAAGATGAGCAATAAAAAGCCTTATCTAACATTAGACTAGTTTTTCTCTCTGATTTGACGAAATACAAGTTTTATCGAACACGCATGATACAGAATCTTTTATCACATACCCATTGAATCTTACTATAGCGATACATTACATTTTCTTGTCATGTGATACAAAGGTCCGTATCGCACATGTGCAATACAACATTCCGTGTCACCATAGTAGCCGGAACTCCTTTTAGGGGAATTCCCTTTTCCGACAACAATAATATGACGTCATTATGTGATACGTAATGACAATAATAATATGACGTCAATATGTGATGCATACGCCATGTTAAAATGGGAGAATTTAATCCTGTTGGGAGAATCGCGGACGATGTTAAAATAATTTTGTAAAATCAATGTTTGTTTTTTAATTTTCCCAGTGTTTACGATGGTATAAGTAAAACGTTAACCAATGAAGCGTAAACGAAGAGTTATCTGTTGTTTTTAATTACTTCTTTAGCAGTTTTTCCAGTCAGGTATCAAATTTTTTCGAATCAGATCAAAAATCAATATGAAATACTGCGTTGATTGTGAATTCTTTGACAGATTAAGCCAAAGAAAGCTTTTCATTTAGTTTGGTAGGGTATGTGTTAATACAAAACCACACATAAGTGTTTTTCTGACGTAGCTTGATCGCACTCGTTTATTGTGCGAACGCATACATTACACTCGTGTGCAGAGCGCACTCGTGTAATGTATCCGTCCGCACAATAAACTCGTGCGATCAGCTACGTCAGAAAACCACATATGTGTGGTTTTGCGTATGTATCACCACACTGTGGTGATACAACATTGGCGGCAAAGTACACATGCACTTCTCATTGTGACGTCATTGGGGAATCTCCGATTTGTCAAATGGAAACAATGACGTCATTACTACAGAACATGTCATAACATAGTTCCGTGGTTTTCTGTGGTAAAATGTATTTTTTTACAGTATTGTTTTTTATTATCTTCAATAACCTAATTGGAAATGTTAGATAAAAATATTATATACGCAATGTGTATGTACAACCCTTCGTTTCAGGTCTCGTCCTTTTTTCGTAGCTGTATCACTTCTCGTCGTGCAAGCGCGACTCGTAGTGATACAACTATTCACCTGATACCGAGGGTTGTACATACACACTGTGTATATAATATGTATTTATCGCAGGTAAATTAAAAAATTTATAAATTAGAAACATACACACCTACAGTTGCTGTTACCAGAAGTTTACTGAGAAACAATACAAAATCTGTAATCTTGTCCAGAACAACATCTCTGAAACAAAAACAAACAAAAATATTTTATAACAAGTTATAACTGAAATGGGGTGTTATTTTAAAAGTGCCCCCCCCCCATGAACCTCAATCTTTTTTAGCCTCAAATATGTGCAAGATCAAAATATGAAAAGATAAAAAAAAATTTGATTATAGTCCAAATAAAATATTATATTTATAAAACTAGATGTCTTGGCAAATCCCTGTCAATAGATTCATTTAAGTATATTTGGCTGATGTGTACAAAATTGAAAAAAATATCGCTACAAGCAGAAATAATCTTGAAAAATTTATGAAAGAATGGCAACAATTCCACAATTATATTGTAATAACTTAAATTTATATCTATTTATTATGTCTGGACATCGATGTTACATTGTACTGAATGACTTTAAAACTATTCAACCACCAATTGTGATATTTACGTAAATACTCTCTCTCTTTCTCTCTCTCTCATAAAACACATTCATTATGTAAGTTTATATTGTATTATATATGTATATATGTTAGAATATTGTTAAATATGATGAATAAGAATAAAAAAAATAAATATAAAAACAAATATGAAAAGATAATGGCACATCTACTCCACCCGAAGAGTGTTCATGTGAAATTCCATAAAGAACTGTTGAATAGTTTTTGAGAAATGTGGCACTATATGTTCCCACTTCGTTTGGGGAACATAATAAATAGCTTTTGAAGAAACAAAATGTTTCAGATCTTAACTTACAGATTATTTTGTCTATGTGTCAGATATTAATGTTTGAGTTATAACATGTATACAAATGAGATAAAACTGAATTTAGTTATATTTAGTGGTTAAATTTCTTTCAGCTAAAAACTTTCACATAAAATTGTATTTGACTGATTGAAAATTCATCCAAATTCTGATTTTCTAACATTAACCTTTTGAAGAAAGATTTTCAATCCCAACAACAGGAACAATTATAAACTTAACCTTAAATGAAAGTTAAAAACTATCTATGATTCTGATGTATTTACCTAACAACATTTCTCAATATAAGAAAGAATGCATCCTTAGCTGATGTGCAGAAGTTCTTCCCATATACAGCAATCTGAAAAAGTCGACACATTGTATATACAAAATGTATATTGATGGAGGGATATAATCAGTTTCCATTCTTGATATTTAACAGTAGTTCAATTCTCCTTTGTTTCAAGCATTTTGATTGGTCATATTTTTCTGTTACATTTGCATAAATGGATTGGCTCTCAGTGAGGTCATCTTATTATGGATGACGCACAGAGGCATTCGAATTCTTACGCCATAGCATTGCTATTTTTACTTGCTACGGCTAAATTGTTATTTAAATTGTTAACGTTGTCTTATTGTTGAAACAAAATCTATAAACTGAATTATAAGAAATGAAGTTAATTTTTCTTTTTGTTATGGAAGTATGAAACAATTGGACATTGCACAAATACATAATTCGCTACACAAATTATTCAGTGTGCAAAATGTCCAATTTTTTCAAACTTCCATAACAAAAAGAAAAATTATCTTCATTCCTATATCAACATTAGCTACTTATTACACTGTAATTACTTTATCCCTTATGGGCAGATAAGTTTGTCAGACCACTTGTAGAAAATTGGTGTCTTCTCCAGTTTCTTCGACCTTTATTGAACTGCCTGTCTCAATATAAATGACAAAAACTTGACTGGGCATAAAACACCATAACTCCACTACACTGTACACACAACTCCTTCTTGAAGATAGCACAGTGACAACAGACTAGACAAACATCATTATTAAAACTTGAGATGACATCTACCAGTATTTGGTTTACATGATTAACTTTGGTTCTGATCCAGCAAACATCAAACAGAATGTTCTTTATCAATTAGGTACAGTCCAAACTGCCTTAAAGGCCACCTCTATATAAAGAAAGGCTCCCTTGTTTATAAAGGCCAGTAGAATTGTTTCCCAATTGTTCTTTATTCAAATCAAGTTATTTGAACCTGTGTATAAAGGCTACCTGCTCATAAATGCCATTTTTACTGGTTCCCTTGGGTGGCCTTTATAGACAGGTTTGTTTGTACATCAGTATCGGAACCATACCCTTTAATACCATTTTGTCACTGAATCACTGCAAACTAGCTCAATTAAAGTTACAAATTTTTTAATTAGTGAACTGAATAATTTTTAATTTGTGAGTGTGTGTGTGTGTGTGTGTGCAATTTTTTGGGGGCATGTTTCTGTTGGTTTCAAACAAGTACGTAATATATTTATTCTGTATTTCTTAATAGTTTACTTACCAATATATAGGCATTTCTGTTCAAAAATATTTTATTGAAAATTTAAGCATAAAATACACAGATATGGAGCTTATCTGTAGTTCTGATGAAATACCATATGATCTTGAATCTGATACGAATCTGATACGAATATCGAACAAACAGAATAAAGGTATGTTTATTTATATAACTTAATTAGTTGACATTTTGACTTACCATATCCCATGATAGCTAAAACAGCAAATATACTGAACCAAACAATAATTCCAGCAATCCATCGTAATAAGATTATACAGATGAAGCAGACGATCATAGCTACACCCAAAAATCAGAAATATATCAAATATTGATTGATTGATTGATTGATTGATTGAATGAGTTTTACGTCCCAGTCAAGAACTTTTCACTTATATTGTGATGTCACCAGTTATAGGTGAAGTGGCAATGCAGTGCAATAAGCCGTTTTTTGGATGTGTTCATTACTTGCCGATTCGGATTTTAGTATTGACCTAAATCAGGTGACTAGTCTGTAATTTAGGGTATAACAGAAATGTCAACATTGATTGGTTGGAGTAAGCTAGCGATGGGCTGTATTTAAACACTTATTACACATATTTTTGAACTTATACTTGCATCAAATAATTAAAATACTTTAAACGAATAGATTTAATGACATTTTAACATCTAAATATAGTTCATAAAAGATTTATCAGACATTTTTGTCTGAAGCAGTAGGAAAACCTTTGCCAGGCAAGGAGAAGTTAGATGGGGTACGCTGCTTTACAAGACTTTAGACTGCTAGATTTTCCACTTGATTTCAATTGATTTATTATTAGACAGAATAAACAAAAATATATCTGAAAGTGGTGCACAATATGAATTTGGTCGTTTGAAATCTCGTATGCAACGATCACCTGATCACAACATGCAGCAGTGTCCACTGAAATTCTGTAAATAAAATGAGTTTATAATCTTTTTTTAAAAAGCCTATATCATTTTTTACAACACTTAAAAGATTTACAAATGATATTTATAGACGAGAAATTGTCATTTTTAATTTATCACTGAACATTATGCCATGTAGCGATTCACCTCATTGTTTACAATCGAAGCGGCAAAAAAGTGCCCTAAATTAAGTCACGTGGTGATGAAAGTCACATGACACTTCGTCCGTAACTTTGTATCTCGGAAACGGCGTATCAGGGCAATGTGCAGGGAGGGTTCTTCAATGTGCAGGGAGGATTCTTTAATTTGCAATACCTACCATGACATAGGACATCGATTTTAAGGTCTCTTTTGAAGGCCTGTGACTTTCATTTATTATCATTTCCAAGTGCTTGGGGAACGAACAGTTACTACTTTTTTTCAAGTCTTAGTCAGACCCTTGACGGGGATCAAAAAAAGTTTTCCCACATATGACATCAAATAAAAGAGCTTATCATTTGGAAAAGCTAAATTTGTTAATTTAGCAGGTCTCAGTGGCTGTGGGGTCTAAAGCATGTGCTTTGTACTTGTGTACTCGGGACGAGTTTAATGTGCTGGCTTAGAGTCAGTATGCCAGAGATAAGCATACAACTCCCCAAGTCACATTATGCTGACACAGAGTGACCAAGTCAATACTCTGTCCTCTTAACACCGACCCCAGTCCAGGACGCAGTCTGTGTATCTTGAATTATAGTCTTAAATATAACCTGTTTGGGCTTTAAACCCAAACCTTCTTGCTCTTCAATTAGATCCTCTGCCACTAAGCCTCAGAGGGGGTTTAATACATGGATAAACATCCTTATGTATTTATGTGTATTGATGATACAACATCTTAATTTGTGTAGCAAAACTAATAAGGATGTTCTTTGTAACAAAGAACACCCTTATTAGTTTTGCTGCACAAATGTGTACAAACAAGTGTTATGTAAACTTACACCAGTAACAGCCACCAAGATGCCACAATATCCTTAAATATTAACTCTACTACTTCTGTGGCAGACATAAACTGGGCCAAGTAACTGAAATAGAAAATAGTCAACATTTACGTATGTACATACAACATATAGTCAAACTTGTCTATAAAGGCCACCAGGGCCACCAAAAGGGAACCATAAAAGTGGCAGTTATGGACAGGTGGATTTAATATACAAATTCAAATAATATGAATAAAGAACAATTGGGATACAATTCTACTGGCCTTTATAAACAGAGGACGATTATATAGAGGTGACCTTTAAGGCACGTTGGACTGTATGTATATTGCCTAAAAAGAATCTTTCTGCAAACTTTTAAGCCGGTTGTGAAATGTGATCAAACAATCTTCAGTAGATAATTTTCTTTAATATGTCAGATGACTCAAATCTTGTTTGTGATGGAAACATTGTTAGTGTTATTTTATTTTCTAAACTTATTTTCAATTATTTTGCTATATCAACAGCTATAAATTTTTACCTTTGCAGTGTGCTGAGAGTAGGGACGGTACATCAGCATGCCATGCCAGCTGAGGCACAGGCAATTCGTTTTTACAGTCTCCTCTGAAGGGCACTATGACTTTCATTTCTAAATGCTGAGTGCTTCGAAAAGAAGAGTCAATACCTATTTTCAAGTCTTTTGTCAGATCTGGCCAGAATTCAAACCTTCCACATAACATAATTCCAATATACTAATGTATGTAATTTATATAAACCTACGAGCTAGCATCATTTAATAAAGTCCCTGTAATATTCTCTCCAGTAGGTGACTGTAATGGCTGTCCACCATCTGCTAGTGTAGCAGCATAGTCTGTTATTTGTAGAAATATGGATGGAATACATCGACCAACAACTGAAAAATAGAACAAAATTTAAAATTAACTGTAATCATCTGTCTTGATCAAGCTATCACCAAACTCAGAATATTTCAATTGTCATGAAATAACCTGTCTATAAAGGCCACACAAAGGAATCAATAAAAGTGGCCTTTATGGGCAGATGACCATTATATAGAAATTCAAATAACACGAATAATTAGTAATTTACTGTAGGAACCACTGTGACTGTGACAGTGAAATACTCTTTATATCCATAGAAAATCAAATAAGTGGTTCCTACAGTAGATAAAATGTTACTACCCTTAAAAGTAGGTGTCCCCTATATCAAGGTGGTCTTTAAGACAGGTTCAACTGTATCTCCTTACAAATTTATATTTTAAAATCATTCTGAATTCTCTCCAATAAATTTTTGAGAGCAGCTCAAGATATTTTACCAGTTAGGCATGCCATTCATTCAATTTGTGCATGACATAATGCCATTATGCCCTAAAAAATTCAGTACAATCAAACAAGTTAGTAAGTTTGTAGTTTTCTCTAGGTTATCCAGTTTTCGTCACTTTTAGAACTAACTTTCACCATAAAATAGGTAAAATAATATTGACTTAGGGAATGAGGGACATTTGGCAGGTATCAATCATAGGACTGGATCATTTAGTTGCCATGGAATTCAGCTTCTGTTTCCCAAAAAACTGCAGAATACATAGAAATTATGAAATTATGATGTCAACATTTATGTAGAAACAGGATTTTGCTTATAAATCGAGTTGATTATCTTGGTAATTAAATTACCCAGTCCTGTAATTGTTACATGCCAAATGCTTCTCCTGACATCATAAACCCACTGACCCACCCACCCATCTACCTAACAATGGAATCATTACTTACTCGGTGTTGTTGGTATGTAATATGAAGCACAGTCCTCGTTATCAACAAGTGTCTTTATATTGGAGTGTGTACCCTAAATGTTATAGTCCGTGGGCTAGGTGGACCCACCGTGCACCCCCCCCCCCCAGGATCCTCCGACACCACTTTTTATAGTACCTTAGGGTGTCTAGTAATGGAATCGGGATGTTTCCCAGATATAAGTTGGGATGCTCTTCATGAAAAACTTCAATATTTAAGAGTACCTGAAAGTTTTCAGTAAATTTCTCTATTAGGGGTAGGGGAACGTTTTTATCTTTGTTTTCAATATTATTATGCAGATACATGTCATATTTGGTACCATTGTAAAGGGAACATATTCAGCTTTTATAAAATACAACGTTGGTTGATGTAGCTGCTTCTATGTCGTCACCATGACGTCATAAACACAAGTTTTGAAGAAAAACGCTATAAAATCGTGTCAATTCATCCTTTATAAAATTATTTCTGTACAGCATAATAAAACACATTAAGACAAAGTATGTTTTCCATTTACTTAATGAATTGTAGTTATAAATGATCATATATTCTCATCTTCGATAAAAGACACCACTCTTTTAGAAAAATATATTAAAGATAGGCATTTTTTAAAAAATGATCGAAACGGGGTAGGGTAACGTTTTTATCTTTGTTGTCGATGATATTATGTAGATATAGATCATATTTGGTATCATTGTAAAGGGAATAGCCTCAGCTTTTATAAAATACAAACTTAATTGGTGTAGCTATGATTGTGACGTTTCCATGACGTCATAAACTCAATTTTTGAAGAAAAACGCTATAGAATCATTTGAAATTATACTATATGAATTTATTTCTGTACCACCCAACAAAACACGTTGAGACACTGTATGCTTTTCATTTACTTCATAAATCGTTGTTATAGATGATCATAATTCTCATTTTAAAGAAAAAACGCCACCCAGTTATGAAAAATATATTGATTTAAAGATACCCTTTTATTTAAAGTTGATCGAATCTTAAGATTAATAGTTTTCACGATTAAAGTGACCCAGTATGTTTCTTTGTGTAAATAATAATATCATCATCATCATCATCAACATCATCATCATCATCATCATCATCGTCATCATCATCATCATCATGGCATCAACATCACCATCATCATCATCATCATCAACTTTTTATACATTCATGACAATACAAATTTACAAAAATGACCAACATCATCACCCATTATTCTATAGCTAACAAAAAGCTTAATTAATAATCTTATTTTGAGAATGACTTTAGTTCTTATCATTGCCATAGTAATTAAGCAGTTGTTTTAATTGGGTAGATATGCCACAGGGTTGTTATTTGCATCTAGAGCAGTGGAAACCTAACATGCGTTCGATTTTTGCCGTAGGCTAGTTGTAACGAAAATGAAACATATAGAATATTTCTTTTGCCTCACTATCAAGACTCTTGCAGTGCCCCCTCTTAGCAACATTCAGAAACTGTACAGGTGAATTTGTGGGAGGTTTTCCAGCAGCTACAGTCCCAGAGATGCAGTTCCGTCATGTTTTGAAACAATTATAAGCAAAATTGTAGAATTTTTTAACATTATCATCCATTATCCTTATAACATATGCTTTATCAGTACAATGCATTATAAAGACATAAATCAAATAGTTCCTTCAACAATATATGGCCATCAGAGTATTTTTTCAATGGAAGCGATTCTGTTCTGTCTCTTTTATTTCTCACCAAAAGCTTTAGCCTTCTACTCAGGTTTTCTGAGCGTATGTCTAATTTAGTTCCACCGTTTCTACACCATATAAGAGGGACGATTTTACATTCGAGTTGAATATTGGGTTTTTGTTTTTAGTGGCAGACTAGCTTTCCATATGTTTCTTTATAATTTTGAATGCTTTTCTGGATATTTTTATTCTTTTCTTGATGCCCCGTTCTGTTTCTTCTTCAGCAACAATCATGCTCCCCAAGTAACAGAGCTCAACAACCTCTTCAATTTATAACTATCTTAATTTATACCTCTTGTTGTATTGTTGTTTAACATTTTGTTTCGTTTGAGTTGATCTTCAGTCCAGTTTTAAAACTGTTTCGTTTAGTAGAGTGGTCTTTATCTACATTTGATTTAATGTGAGGGTCAATAGCGTATATCAGCGAAGCCCATATATTCTACCTCGGGTGTTAGTGTCCATTGTTTTCCATTTATTGCAATTAAAGATGATTTTTGTTTGTATACAGCTTTGACATACTCATGTATTCATATGAAATGCTTGGGGATAGTTTCCTCTTTTGAGACCTTAACAAATGTACACTTAGTATTTATAAGGGTAAAATGCAAAGTGTCATTCTACTGACTGTTTTATACCTGGGCATGGCATTTGGTCTGTGTAAGATTTTTTTCATAAAACCAGCTTGTTTTGTTCAGAGCACCTAGTACCTCTTCTATTCCATCTTTTAGTCTATGAAGGATGATCTTTGACAGTATTTTCTCAGTTACATTGGTTAGTATGGTGCCTCTCCAGTTCTTACATCTCCATTATCTACCCTCTTGAGTAGTTTAATGAGATAGTCCATCTCCCATTGTGTTGGAATAATTTCTCTTATCCAGATGATGCACAGTAATTTAGACATTTATTAAGGTCCTATAGCTTTTCCTTTTTCAAGTTGATTTATACTTTTTTATTTCTTTTTTGTTGGCACCCCTTCCTTATTTTTTTATGAAAGGTATGTGGTGTTATGTCCAATATTTCTTATGGTCTTTTGGTATATAGTTAAAATGTCAACCCATCTTTCCTCTGTTGTGACCTTTTTTCATCCTTTCCTTACACCGATCTGTCTGTGTTTGCTGGTTTACCTGTGTGTTTCTTTGTTTTTAGGTATAGATTTTCTAAGTTTCATTAGCTACTATTTCTTGTGCGGTTACAATATTTTCCATCTTCCATATATTTTCGTTCATCACTTGTTTTGTGTTCCTTTATATTTCTTCTTTTGTCTCCTCATACTCCCTTCATACTAATATTTTGCTAATCTGGTTCTGTTATTTGTTATTTTCTCTTGTATTTCCTTGGGATATTTGTCCTGTGTTTCTTCTGACAACCACATTCTCTATGTTGATATACCGGTATGTTCTTTTTATGACATCCCAGCTCTCATTATTATCACCCATAGCTGTTAAAGCATAAAACCTGTTCTTCAGACTAATCTTAATTCTTCTTTCTTTTCCAGTTGTTTCAATTTTCTAACATTAAACTCATATTCTGTTTTTTCCAGGATTTGTTTGTCTGCTTTTATTTTTACCTTGTCATGATAAATTGGTGGTTCGAGATGACATTTGCTCCATGCATTGCCCTGACAATGAATAGACTCCTCCTACATTTCTTCTATAGTTATATGGTCAATAATTTTTCTGGTGATACCGATGTTACTTTATGGCAATCGTTGTGTCGAAATAATGTACCTCATTGTAGTGATAAAGCATAAAAGATAATAAATAATATCTTTAGAAAATTTCTATGATTTTGCGCATAACTGTTTGAAAAATGATGGAACTGCATCTATGGGACTGTAGCTGCTCCAAAATCTAGCACAAATTCACCCTGGGTTAGTAAGATATACAGTTGGCAGTAACGTAAAAGATTTATTCTTCAATTATTTGATGTTTCCTATTCGCTACAACTAGTCAACGGCAGAAATGGCATTTTAGGTTTCCACTGCTCTAGCTGCATATAGCAATCCTGTGGCATATGACTACCATTAAAACACCTGCTAAAACTTTGAACTAAAAGTCATTCTCAAAATAAGATTATTAATTAAGCTTTTTTTTAGCTATAGAATAATGGGTGATGATGTTGGACATTTTTGTAAATTTGTATTGTAATTGATGTATGAAAAATTGATGATGATGATGATGATGATGATGATGATGATGATGATGATGATGATGATGATGATGACGATGATGATGATGATGATGATGCCATGATGATGATGATGATGATGATGATGATGATATTATTATTTACACAAAGAAACATACTGGGTCACTTTAATCGTGAAAACTATTAATCTTAAGATTCGATCAACTTTAAATAAAAGGGTATCTTTAAATCAATATATTTTTCATAACTGGGTGGCGTTTTTTCTTTAAAATGAGAATTATGATCATCTATAACAACGATTTATGAAGTAAATGAAAAGCATACAGTGTCTCAACGTGTTTTGTTGGGTGGTACAGAAATAAATTCATATAGTATAATTTCAAATGATTCTATAGCGTTTTTCTTCAAAAATTGAGTTTATGACGTCATGGAAACGTCACAATCATAGCTACACCAATTAAGTTTATATTTTATAAAAGCTGAGGCTATTCCCTTTACAATGATACCAAATATGATCTATATCTACATAATATCATCGACAACAAAGATAAAAACGTTACCCTACCCCGTTTTGATCATTTTTTAAAAAATGCCTATCTTTAATATATTTTTTCTAAAAGAGTGGTGTCTTTTATCGAAGATGAGAATATATGATCATTTATAACTACAATTCATTAAGTAAATGGAAAACATACTTTGTCTTAATGTGTTTTATTATGCTGTACAGAAATAATTTTATAAAGGATGAATTGACACGATTTTATAGCGTTTTTCTTCAAAACTTGTGTTTATGACGTCATGGTGACGACATAGAAGCAGCTACATCAACCAACGTTGTATTTTATAAAAGCTGAATATGTTCTCTTTACAATGGTACCAAATATGACATGTATCTGCATAATAATATTGAAAACAAAGATAAAAACGTTCCCCTACCCCTAATAGAGAAATTTACTGAAAACTTTCAGGTACTCTTAAATATTGAAGTTTTTCATGAAGAGCATCCCAACTTATATCTGGGAAAAATCCCGATTCCATTACTAGACACCCTAAGGTACTAGAAAAAAGTGGTGTCGGAGGATCCTGGGGGGGGGGGTGCACGGTGGGTCCACCTAGCCCACGGACTATTAAACAATAATAGTATAATTTGTATAATACCAGTAATAAAATCACATTACTAGACGGTTGTTTTGGAAAACAATTCTTCATCAGTAGACAGGGTTCAAGACATTTGGATTCCAAATTTAAGGACTTTTTAGGGCCTTTTTTGCAAATTTAAGGCCTAATCAGAGGGACAATTTTAGCAAAAAAAAATTGGTGCAAAGGCAATTAAATCAATAAAACAATTACATGTACTAACGTGTCCATAGTAATGACACTTGAAGTGAAGGTTGAAGTATATATATATATATATATAGTATACATGTACCAAGGTTATGGAAGCTATGTTTGGCAAGCATCAATAACCCAATGATTAAAAATACTGAAAATAAATGAAGTTACATGAAAAATGTCAATGTTTACTTTTTGAATGATCGATGTCCACAAACAGAAATAGTATAGTGCACGAGCCTAAAGATAATATTCTACATGAAAACGAGCAGAGTTACGGAAATGTGAAAAATAGTTTTCTGAATCGCATATAATGACGGACAAATCCCCCTTCCATAAAACATTTTATGTAAACATAAAATACACAAATGACCAAAAAATATTTCATATTTAATAATATTACATAAAAATCTCTATCAAAACTCTTTGGGCGCCATTCTTCTGGAAATGGACTGTTAAAAATTTCAACCATGTTTGACTTTTATTAGTCAAAATATAGCAATTTAAATTACACTTCATTTGCAAATAAAGTCATCACCATGACCTGTGACAAAGGCTTCATCTACAAATATTTTCAAATTGGCATTGAAATATCTTCCAAATTAACTAAAATAATAGCTAAAGAACAAATGACAAAAACTCGATAATAACCTTGATTCATGACCTTCACCTCACATGGACACATTTAAAACACATCAAAATTGAAAACCAAATTCCATTATCTTTTAAAATAATCCAGACAGGGCTATTTCAACAGTCCAGGGACTTACAAAATATTGTAATATTACAGTTATCTGTAATATAACAATGTAATAAGAGTTATCTCTCTTTACTTTGTCATGTTTGTATTACAAAAAACTGTAATTTAACAATTTTCTATAATGGTTATCTCCCTTTCAAATACAAAAAACCTATAATTAAATACATTTGTAACAATTCTCTGTAGTGGTTATTTCCCTTTAATTTTTTTTAAAATTAACATGAATTAATCAATTATGAGTTGAAAAAAAGTTATTTCAAAAAAATAAAAAAGATTTCTAAGATATATTGTAATATATAAAATTTCTACAGTAGAATATTTGTATATTCAGCAATTAAAACATCAAATATAACACAGTATCATACGAATAATGCCATTTATATTACAGAATTTTTTTTTATTGTTTAATTGACAAATATGGGTCATGCAGTATATAAAACGAAATCTACATTTTAATTTCAAAAGTCTATGCAGCAGAATATACCATGCAGTCATTCCAAAATAATATCGTAACGTTTAACGTTGACAATGGTTTTTCTTGTCCGTGAAGACAGATTCTGGAAGGAAAATGTGACGTTTGAGCATGTTGCAATAGCAATATGTAAACTTTCAGAGCTGATATTATAGTTTTTAAATGGAACCATTTTACAAATTCTATCAGATTTATTTCTTAACATCAGATAGGGTCTTGAACCAAGTAGATTTTCTAAAAGTGATCATTCATAATTTTGAACCGGTTATTTTACATGTGTCGGAAAAAATTCCTAACCTGTAACAGATATTTCATTACATGAGGAATTCATAACTAAAAGCAATAAAGATATGAAACTTATTTCAGATTACAATGATGGCCTAAGAGTACAGGGGGAAACTTTATATTAGATAGGAATTTTTAAATCATGTCTTTAAATCCAATATTGAGATAGAATTTTTCAATGTCTCATATAAGGAACTAACCTCCGTTACACCATTTTCTGAAAAACTACGTTGATATGATAAAATTGTATTTGATTTTAGAAAAACAGTGGCATATGTCTTCTTAGTATTAAAATGATGTAAAATTCTGTTCGGATTTATTCAGTGTTAATAGCGCACAGTTGTTAATTTCTAACCTCCATAACGCCTAACCTCCTAACATGGGTCAAGTTCCACGATTTCAGATTGCATATAAGCATTTATCCAGGATATATTATCACTCGACCGGACAAGTTCTTACAAACATTTGCCTTTTCTGTAATTAATGCTAAAAACCAGCAAAATAATAGTCACTTAGAACAGTTTTATATGACTTTATTATTGAAACTAAGAAATTATCATAATTTTTTTATTTCGAATTTGGTGTGTGTAATAATTCATTTTTTAATTCTGTACATATACATCTTTGTTTTTAAGAGACATAAAAGAGTCTGATTTCAAAATTTCATATTTGACCTTTTAAATGAATATAAGCAATACGATTATTTTTGGAATGACTGCATGAGGTTGGAGTAAGCCATTCTGTCATATGGCATGAGGGCAAATTAATTATTACTGGATACATGAAAATAAAATATAGGCTGGTCTTGGTCATTTCAATTATAATTTTTTTTCAGAGTAACAAATCTTTCAACTGACTTTAATACCCATGAAAAAAATGTTATGTTTTATTTAATATATGGAAACAAAGTCAGAATACAGTCACATGTTGACTGACGAAAGAAGTGGAAAATGGTTTTAAGATATACAATGGCCTCATTTGTAGCAAAATGACACAATAGAAAAAACATTCATTACCATGTAATTAAACACAGTATAGATTTTATTTACATTCACATGTGACTAGACAAATTTGAATCTTACATTACAGAAATATAATAGAAATATGTAATATTGATGCATCCGCTAATTCTGATGATACAATGCTACATATTGAAATGGCCATAGTTGATTGAATCTTATATTACAGAAATGTAATATTGATGAATCAACCAATTCTGATAACACAATGCTACATATTGAAATGGTCATATTTGATTGAATCTTATATTACAGGAATATGTAATATTGATGAATCAACCAATTCTGATGATACAATGCTACATATTGAAGTGGTCATATTTGATTGAATCTTATTACAGGAATATGTAATATTGATGAATCAACAAATTCTGATCATGCAATGCTACATATTGAAATGGCCATGTTTGATTCAATCTTATATTACAGAAATGTTAATGGATGAATCAACCAATTCTGATCACACAATGCTACATATTGAAATGGTCATGTTTGATTGAATCTTATATTACAGGAATATGAAATATTGATGAATCAACCAATTCTGATCATGCAATGCTACATATTGAAATGGTCATGTTTGATTCAATCTTATATTACAGGAATATGTAATATTGATGAATCAACCAATTCTGATCATGCAATGCTACATATTGAAATGGTCATGTTTGATTCAATCTTATATTACAGGAATATGTAATATTGATGAATCAACCAATTCTGATCATACAATGCTACATATTGAAATGGTCATGTTTGATTCAATCTTATATTACAGGAATATGTAATATTGATGAATCAACCAATTCTGATCACACAATGTTACATATTGAAATGGTCATATTTGATTCAATCTTATATTACAGAAATATGTTAAATGGATGAATCAACCAATTCTGATCACACAATGCTACATATTGAAATGGTCATGTTTGATTCAATCTTATATTACAGGAATATGTAATATTGATGAATCAACCAATTCTGATCACACAATGCTACATATTGAAATGGTCATATTTGATTCAATCTTATATTACAAAAATATGTAAATGGATGAATCAACAATTCTGATCACACAATGCTACATATTGAAATGGTCATGTTTGATTCAATCTTATATTACAGGAATATGTAATATGATGAATCAACCAATTCTGATCATACAATGCTACGTATTGAAATGGTCATGTTTGATTCAATCTTATATTACAGGAATATGTAATATTGATGAATCAACCAATTCTGATAATACAATGCTACATATTGAAATGGTCATGTTTGATTCAATCTTATATTACAGGAATATGTAATATTGATAATCAACAATTCTGATCATACAATGCTACATATTGAAATGGTCATGTTTGATTCAATCTTATATTACAGAAATATGTAATATTGATGAATCAACCAATTCTGATCACACAATGCTACATATTAAATGGTCATATTTGATTGAATCTTATATTACAGAAATATGTTAAATGGATGAATCAACAAATTCTGATCACACAATGCTACATATTGAAATGGCCATGTTGATTCAATCTTATATTACAGAAATATATAATATTGATGAATCAACCAATTCTGATTTTACAATTCCACATTGAAATGGCCATGTTTGATTGAATCTTATATTACAGAAATATGTAATATTGATAAATCAACCAATTCTGATTTTACAATTCCACACATTGAAATGGCCATGTTTGATCGAATCTTATATTACAGAAATATGTAATATTGATGACTCAACAATTCTGATCATACAATGCTACATATTGAAATGGTCATGTTTGATTCAATCTTATATTACAGAATATGTTAAATGGATAATCAACCAATTCTGATCACACAATGCTACATATTGAAATGGTCATGTTTGATTCAATCTTATATTACAGGAATATGTAATATTGATGAATCAACCAATTCTGATCATGCAATGCTACATATTGAAATGGTCATGTTTGATTCAATCTTATATTACAGAAATATGTTAAATGGATGAATCAACAAATTCTGATCACACAATGCTACATATTGAAATGGCCATGTTTAAATGTATCTTATATTACAGGAATATGTAATACTGATGAATCAACCAATTCTGATCATACAATGCTACGTATTGAAATGGTCATGTTTGATTCAATCTTATATTACAGGAATATGTAATATTGATGAATCAACCAATTCTGATCATGCAATGCTACATATTGAAATGGTCATGTTTGATTCAATCTTATATTACAGGAATATGTAATATTGATGAATCAACCAATTCTGATCATACAATGCTACATATTGAAATGGTCATGTTTGATTCAATCTTATATTACAGGAATATGTAATATTGATGAATCAACCAATTCTGATCACACAATGCTACATATTGAAATGGTCATATTTGATTCAATCTTATATTACAGAAATATGTTAATGATGAATCAACAAATTCTGATCACACAATGCTACATATTGAAATGGTCATGTTTGATTCAATCTTATATTACAGGAATATGTAATATTGATGAATCAACCAATTCTGATCACACATGCTACATATTGAAATGGTCATATTTGATTCAATCTTATATTACAGAAATATGTTAAATGATGAATCAACAATTCTGATCACACAATGCTACATATTGAAATGGTCATGTTTGATTCAATCTTATATTACAGGAATATGTAATATGATGAATAACCAATTCTGATCTACAATGCTACATATTGAAATGGTCATATTTGATTCAATCTTATATTACAGGAATATGTAATATTGATGAATCAACCAATTCTGATCATACAATGCTACATATTGAAATGGTCATGTTTGATTCAATCTTATATTACAGGAATATGTAATATTGATGAATCAACAATTCTGATCATACAATGCTACATATTGAAATGGTCATGTTTGATTCAATCTTATATTACAGAAATATGTAATATTGATGAATCAACAATTCTGATCACACAATGCTACATATTGAAATGGTCATATTTGATTCAATCTTATATTACAGAAATATGTTAAATGATGAATCAACAATTCTGATCACACAATGCTACATATTGAAATGGCCATGTTTGATTCAATCTTATATTACAGAAATATGTAATATTGATGAATCAACCAATTCTGATTACAATTACACATTGAAATGGCCATGTTTGATTGAATCTTATATTACAGAAATATGTAATATTGATGACTCAACAATTCTGATCATACAATGCTACATATTGAAATGGCCTGTTCGATTGAATCTTATATTACAGAAATATGTAATATTGATGAATCAATTCTGATCATACAATTCTACATATTGAAATGGCCATGTTTATTGAATCTTATATTACAGAAATATGTAATATTGATAATCAACAATTCTGATTACAATTCACATTGAAATGGCCATGTTTGATCGAATCTTATATTACAGAAATATGTAATATTGATGACTCAACAATTCTGATCACGATGCTACATATTGAAATGGTCATTTCTGATTGAGCCTTATATTACATTATGTAAAATTGTTGAATCAACGGACATTGATTTTTCAATATTGGCGAATGAAAAAGAAAAATGTTTTATTTGTAGTTTAAAATCGACATGTATTATAATTAACAAAGAAATTATGTTTATAGCAGAAAACTATTTTGTTCAAGATATTGTTTTTAGTTTGTCTAGGATTAATTTGCTGGGAAGATTCAAATTGTCAAAGGGTATTCATGATAAGGAATCCTTATGTGCTCCAAAATTTTAATTTGTGATGATTAATCTCTACTCTCATAATAAATACACACATGTGTAAAATCAAAATAAATTTATTTTTCTTAGTAATATGTGATTGTATCAAGTAGAAATCGGTCAAAATCTCCACGTCAACATTTTCAGTATTTGACGTAACAGTTGGACGAACGACGTCATCATTATACCGCGATCATTGCCGTGAAAACAGGTACCTGTGCACCTTTATCAACAACACAGTGCTCAACATGGAGACAGATATTTTATACAACAAGCAAATGAATACTACATTTATACTGCATGTGACTGAAAAAATGTACCTGACTTAAGGTCCCTATATTGTTAGAATTTCCGATAATTTTTGCAAATTCAAGTAGTTTTGCGCGCATTTACAATTGGGTGATACGTAAATAGCTACATCATAAATGACTTCATAACTTTTGTATTTGTTAGAATTTTTAAGTAAAATTTTGAAAAAGATAGAGAATGAATTTTTATACTTTTTAAAGACAAAAATATTTTTGTGACAATTTGAGATTTCAACCAATTTCTACTTGATACAATCACATATAATTAAAGCAACTTTAAGTTAAAATTCATTACATTACATTAGAAATTTAAATTGTAAGGATTATTAGAGACACATTTCCATGATAGAAATTATCACAGATTCAGGAGCACTATCACAATACGTGTATATGGAAAAATTAACCTTTTGATCTGATCAGTAGAAGTAATGAGTTTTAAATTGATGGACACTTGAAAGTGTACATTCATTGTACTGACATGAGGGTTAAACCTTTTATTGTGTGGCCATTATTTTTTGGTTTTATAGGTTTGCTATTGTGCCATTTGTGTTACTTAAATTGATATACAACCCACCAAATGAAAGTTGGTTTATTCTAAACTCATAATCATTTGGTTATTCTTCCCACCTATTTAAAGATTTATTCAGGGTGTCAATGATGCATGGGAATGGCTATTAAGCTTTCTCCAATACAATAGAAATGATTGGAAGGGGGTGATCTAAAAGGTATAACATATTGTATTATCATAGGAGGCACATTTAGTCCCAGATATAATTGAATGTCTTTCAAAAGTTGGACAATTTAAAAAAAAACAGTTTTAAAGATAGTAGTGTCAAACTTTTATTAGATATTAATTAGTCCATTGAAACTGGAAGGGGACTATAGGTTTTCACTTGTCTGTCCCTAAACAGTTTATCCTTTATTTGTTGAGATGTTGGATTCATATTTGGTATGAACTTTTATATAGGTGATCTACTATGTCATACTGACTCAATTTTGATTAAATTTGACAGCCATGTGGACCTTTTCAAATTTTCACTTTTTTAATATTTTCTGGTTACTTTGTGAACCAGAAACTCTGTCCTCTCTATACCAAGTGCAAGAGGAGGAAGCAGCATCTCAAACTTTAAAGTCTTATGCATGATCTGTTTAAAGATAATATCCATGACATCATATTCTCTAACCATAAAGTCACACCAATGCAGTGAACCATGATGGCAAGATTCTCTCGGAAAATTTATTATTTATATATTTGCATTTGTACAATTATTTTTGATATTATAAAAAGACTATTTTTATTTTTCTTGCATGCTAAACAAGCATTCATAAAAAAATCCATTTTAATTTTGACTCTGTATGCCCCATCTGATTACTACTAACTTATAAAGACTTTCTACTTTTTAGCACATGGGATTTTTGTGAAATTTCTTGTTTATTGTTTGCTTGATATCAAAATAAGTTCAATCTCCCTTCTCAACATTTAGAGTAATATAAAAAGTTTGGTTATTGTTATACTCTTGTTAAAACTGGTGACACTAGAATAAAACTACAGGAGGTAGTCAATAATGTCCAACACAGAATTGAGCTCTCCGCCCCAATGATTCTAAATACAAATGACTTTGGAACAGGGATTCCCATTTAAACCAGAAGGAACATTTATCTTAACAAAGAACAAAACAACATCTGCTACTTTCCTTATCTTTTAAATTTTAAAATACCTGTTTAGAGAAGCTATATTGTGACATTACAGTGTTGATGAAATTTTATCTTGATTCAGACATCATCCTTTCTAGTACTATAGCTAGGTTGAAGACATGATAATTTTATATTAAACAAGGTGTTCAGAGAACACTATCCCCCACCCCACCTCTGCAAAGGCGAACATCAGTGAATTCCATACAAGGTGAAATATGTTTTATGGAACATGGTTGTTAAATAAGTAGGCTAGTTTGCCCATTTAATAGATTGAAAACCACAACAAATTAAAGTACACCTTATTTGCATATTTTATAAATATCATGCAAATTAAAATTTAATGGAAAAACCTATTACATATGATTAATTCCCACAGTTTTATTTCCTATGTTTAAAATTCTGATGAAATTGGTTCATAAATATGGCTGTAATGGTCATATATATTTTGCAAACTAAAATTTTTACAGAAAATCCAGTTAAATATGTTTAATACCCGAGTTCTATTTTCTATATATATTGAAAATATCGATGAAATCGGTACATAAATAAGGCTGCAACAGCCATTTATATGTTTTTGTTATTTATAATAATGGTGGCCATCTTGGATATGCTATAAGGCTGTCGAGCAATCCCACACCAATCACTATCATAATGAATCAACTGACCAAGTTTCAGCTCAATCTGATGTAGGGTTTACTTTTAAATGCACGAAACCAACTAGACGGACCCCCGACACACACACACACAACAAAGCAGTATTACTATATCCCCCTCACCACTGATGGCGGGGGTGGGGGGGTAATAATATTAATACATAAAGTGCATCAAGTAAAAACCAGGATCATGGTAAAAATGATCTATTCTGAGATAAATATACTTGCATGTATTATAAAAATGTGTTTATTGAAATGTTGAAACATCACTTTATGTTTGCATATTAACCCTTTAATGCATCCACGATTTGGTATAAGATAAGGCCATAAATACTACTTTACCCCTGCAATGTTTTGCTGGTGCGGACTACGAAGCATTTTTCAATGCAAAACGTGGTAGTGTGTACACTTGAAGATCTACACAATGCAGATTTTGCATTCGGTATGTAAAATATCATCTATACTTTCATCTGTACCAAACTTATACCACAAAAACCCCTATTTCTTTCACAATTAGTGTTTTAAATATGTATCAACCGGGGGACATGACTTTAGAATCGCCCGGGGGACATGATCAGAGGTAAATTACAGATGATGCTGTTGATTTTCACAAATAATTTCAGAAAACACACCACCAAATGCCACGAACGCTTGATCACATCATAAGTTAACTGTTTGGGCAATGTGCACCAATTATTACACAGATACACATTCATATTGCTTTGTGAAAGGTTAGTCAAATCTTTTATATGCGTTTGAGGATACCAATAGGGTACACGTATATAATAATTGATGTTTTTGAATAAATATATGTACACATTAAAAAATTGTGACTGAAATAAAGATGATTAACATAACAATCAAGAATATTTCACTTAAAATTAACTAGATGATGATGATGGTGATTATTATCATTATACATGTATTTGCCGTCAGTTTGGGTGTGAATGCAGTCCCACTCAAAGCTTTAATGACATTCGCTTGCCGAGGATATGTGGTTTTCTCTGAGAGTACTACGGTTTTCCCCATCATTCCTAAGCTGATCGCCCCAATAGAAGTGAAATAATGTTTAACAGCATTCAACCAACCAAACACCTGTATTGCGATCCTAATGATTTTCTAATATCAGGTATATGGTCGTATATGGTTCATATACCAATGGTAGGTGCATATAGTTGGACCTTTTGAAAGTTTACCAATGCATAATGAAAAGAAACAGAAGTTGGCCTGCCGTCTGGCTGAGAAATTCATAGCCCTTGGTCAAAAGCAAGCGAGATATTGATATCATTTGATGAGATATTTAACCCATTCGTTAGCTTTGTGTTAAACTTTCGACAGGTATGTAGGTCAAGAGTCGTGACCAAATTAAATGAAAAAACCTTACATGTATGCAAGGAGGGATTACAAGTCAGCTTCACTGACAGTTCTAGTTGGTACTGGGCATTAGGAGGTAGTAACCGGTGTAATGAAGAATTTTGACCCGGGGTTCATTTTTCAACGTTGAATATTTAGCCAGGGGTGCTTTTTTGACAAAAATTCGTTAAATTTATACCAGGGGTCATTTTTCAACAGGTTGATAATTATTTTTTTCTATAAATATTATCTCAATTCATTGAAAATTTACCCTGTTTAATATTGCCCCTTCCCACAAACACAGAGTTTTGGTCTGTCTTCCGGACTCGAATGTACGCTGTAGCCATTACCAATATGAACACCGTCGATTTTGCAGCTATACGTAATACATAACAGGACAGTAAAGTTTACAACAATGACAAAATTCAACTTTACGAAAGTCTATTGGGTTCAATTTGGTAGAACAAAACATTCGCGTAATAACGCTTAGTTTTTGCAAAATAACACATTTCTTTCTCATAAAAACGTGTACTTTTCGCCAAGGTTACGTAGCGAAAATTGTTAAAAAATGCAATTCACGTGCCATATTATTTTAAAATTGTTAACTATGTTGCTGATAATTGCCATATACCACTTTTTGAATGTATTTTATGCTCAAATTTAAAAAGTGGTATATGACACTATTAACCAGTATATTGATCCAATGTATCATTAAGTTAATGGTTACTAAATTATCTTACTGACATCAGAATATACAAACTTTTGAACAAACTGAAAAATATGGACCCAGCATAAGATAAGCTTATTAGTTGTGTAATCACTAGTTTCAATATACATCTGTTCTATAAGTTTTTGTAATGTATTCTATTCATGGGATATGTGTTCTTAATGTCCATTTCATTAGTTTGTTGTAGCTCGTCATTCGTGTCACGTGTTATTACGCTTTTTTCAAACTTTCGTACAACTGTATGCATTTAGTAATTATACAATTATCTAATTGTAAAACACATGGGTTTAAGTTCGGGTATATCAAAGTATTTTACAGTGGTCCTGTTTTCTCTAAATATTTATGCTATTTTTCACACCTGTTTACTGAAAGTTGTCTATTTTAAAATTTTGAGTATGTTGAAGTTGCTGTTTGGTTAGTTTATGAAAAAACAATTGTAATTGACAACCACTATCTTAAAATGGTTAAGGAACCATAATTTCATAAAATGTTTTAAAATGTTTTTTATTTTATTTTTTATGAACACTGTATGCATTTTAATTGTGCAGAGGGGAAATGTTCTGTACAAAAAGGACAATGTTTAAATGTTCAAGTCCCAAAATAGCTTCTTGTACAGTTAACCACACCATTATTATTATTTATGCACGTCCTATCTATGTCGTGTCGTTTATCTATTGGTCTCGGGCATGCAAGTGTTGTCTTATATATAAAGTGAATTATTGCTTCTACTGGTTCTATTTAACTTCACCAGTTTCAGCCGTCATTTCTCTCTTTAGTTTGAAATTTACCTCATTCATCTTTACAATGCATTTAACGGTTTCTATATTTTTTCAATTTATATTTAATGTCAATGGGTCTCTAATTGAAAAAATGACAGGAAAAAGTTATTTGTTACTTTTTCAGTTATTCTACTTTTGAGAAAAAAAAATCAAATTTACTTACATAATTCCCAGAAATTATTGAGAATTTTTATGAAAATATTTCGAACACATTGGTATTTCTGGAAATAGTGGACTAACAAAATATAACTTTTTATGTATTCATTGTGATTAATGAATAGTTTAACAAAATCGGTTTCCATCAGAATTCCTCAATATTTTCTAGGAACACTATATATTGGAGTTTAACACCCCAGTCAAGATTCTTTAATTTATATCGAGGCGGTCAGTCAAGAAATGGTAGAGAAAGACCAGAGTGCGCAAAGAAAACCACTGACCTTCTGCAAGCTACAAACTTTCTCACACTAGAATATGTCCCAATTGGGATTCGAACCTTGGCTGTGAGGCAATCCATCTCTAACCACTTGGCTACCAAGTTACCCATATATATCACACTGTATGCCATTGTCGTTTCAGATTCACTTTGTAAGTTTTGGTAGTCATACATATGTTATCTGTTTTAACCAGTTGAAATTTGACTTGGTCTTCTGATCAAAATTCCACGATACGGTTCAATTTTCAACTGGATAGGGTCTTAATTCAACACAACTGGTCTCAATTTTCAGTGTTGTAAAATATAAATATATTTATTCAAAAACATCAATTATTATGTAGTGTACTTTATTGGTATCCTCAAATGCATATAAAAGATTTGACTAACCTTTCCCAAAGCAATATGAATGCGTATCTATGCAGACATAGGTGCACATTGCCCAAACAGTTAACTTATGATGTGATCAAGCATTTATGGCATTTGGCGGTGTGTTTTCTTAAACTATTTGTAAAAATCAACAGCACTGTCTTTAACTCTGATCATGTCCCCTGGGCGATTCCAAAGTCATGTCCCCCGGTTGATACAAATTTAAAACACTAATTGTGAAAGAAATAGGGGGTTTTGTGGTATAAGTTTGGTACAGATGAAAGTATAGATGATATTTTACATACTGAATGCAAAATCTGAATGGTGTAGATCTTCAAGTGTACACATTACCACGTTTTGCATTGAAAAATGCTTCGTAGTCCGCACCAGCAAAACATTGCAGGGGTAAAGTAGTATTTATGGCCTTATCTTATACCAAATTGTGGATGCATTGCCTCACAGACATATCGTAATGTTCCGTGAGGCAATAATTATGACCGAAATATGTTATTTTGGTACAAAACGAAAACATTTTTAACCCACCTGTCTGAATTCCCTGCTTCAAATCATGTCCCCCGATATGATATAATCATGTCCCCTAATGCGAAGCAGTACAGGGTGTATCTGGAGACTTGTACCCTAGAAAAATATGGTTTTGCAGGAAATCAAAGTTAAGTATCAATGAAAGATGCCGCAAAAAGATAATTAAAAAATTTTGCATGTTTTTACAAAACATAAAAAGAACAACTTTAGTAGTTATTAGGTCTAAAATATAACTAGAGGCTCCCAGGAGCCTGTATAGCTCACCTAGGTAGAGTTGTTGCAGAATGAAAATAAACAGATTGACCAAGTTTGGTTCCAATTGGCTGAGTAGTTTCAGAGAAAAATATCTTTGAACGTATTTTCCCATAAGGTCCAATGTTAAAATATGTTCTTCGCTGGCGGCCATCTTGGATTTGGTGTGGCCCTCAAAAACCACAATGTTGAAGGGGGCCATCCAAAAACTATTGTGGCCAAGTTTGGTTCCCATTGGCTTAGGGGTTTTAGAGAAAAAGATCTTTGATATTGTTCCCATAGGGTCCAATGTTAACCTATGTTCCCCGCTGGCCGCCATCTTAGATTAGGTGCAGACTTAAAAAAACACCGGTTTCAGATGGTACCATCTAAGGACTACGGTGACCAAGTTTGGTTCCAATTGGCTCACTAGTTTCAGAGAAAATATCTTTGAACGTATTTTCCCATAAGGTCCAATGTTAAAATATGTTCTCCGCTGTCGGCCATCTTGGATTTGGTGTGGCCCTCAAAAACCACAATGTTGTAGGGGGCCATCCAAAAACTATTGTAGCCAAGTTTAGTTCCAATTGGCTTAGGGTTTTAGAGAAAAAGATCTTTGACATTGTTCCCATAGGGTCCATTGTTAACCTATGTTCCCCGCTGGCCGCCATCTTGGATTAGTGCAGACTTAAAAAAACACCAATTTCAGAAAGTACCATCCAAGGACTACTGTGACCAAGTTTGGTTCCAATTGACTCAGTAGTTTCAGAGAAAAATATCTTTGAACGTATTTTCCCATAAGGTCCAATGTTAAAATATGTTCTCCGCTGTCGGCCATCTTGGATTTGGTGTGGCCCTCAGAAACCACAATGTTGTAGGGGGCCATCCAAAAACTATTGTGGCCAAGTTTGGTTCCAATTGGCTAAATGGTTTTAGAGAAAAAGATCTTTGATATTGTTCCCATAGGGTCCAATGTTAACCTATGTTCCCCGCTGGCAGCCATCTTGGATTAGGTGCAGACTTAAAAAACACCGGTTTCAGAAAGTACCATCTAAGGACTACTATGACCAAGTTTGGTTCCAATTAGCTCAGTAGTTTCAGAGAAAAATATCTTTGAACGTATTTTCCCATAAGGTCCAATGTTAAAATATGTTCTCCGCTGGTGGCCATCTTGGATTTGGTGTGGCCCTCAAAAACCACAATGTTGTAGGGGGCCATCCAAAAACTATTGTGGCCAAGTTTTGTTCCAATTGGCTAAAGGATTTTAGAGAAAAAGATCTTTAATATTGTTCTCATAGGGTCCAATGTTAACCTATGTTCCCCGCTGGCAGCCATCTTGGATTAGGTGCAGACTTAAAAAACACCGATTTCAGAAAGTACCATCTAAGGACTACCGTGACCAAGTTTGGTTCCAATTGGCTCAGTAGTTTCAGAGAAAAATATCTTTGAACGTATTTTCCCATAAGGTCCAATGTTAAAATATGTTCCCCGCTGGCGGCCATCTTGGATTTGGTGTGGCCCTCAAAAACCACAATGTTGTAGGGGGCCATCCAAAAACTATTGTGGCCTAGTTTGGTTCCCATTGGCTAAAGGGTTTTAGAGAAAAAGATCTTTGATATTGTTCCCATAGGGTCCAATGTTAACCTATGTTCCCCGCTGGCCGCCATCTTGGATTAGGTGCAGACTTAAAAAACACTGGTTTCAGATGGTACCATCTAAGGACTACCGTGACCAAGTTTGGCTCCAATTGACTCAGTAGTTTCAGAGAAAAATATCTTTGAACAAATTTTCCCATAGGGTCCAATGTTAATCTATGTTCCCCGCTGGCGGCCATCTTGGATTAATTGCGGACATGTCGGACACAAATTTTAGAATAGACCACCCAAGGACTGTTGTGACAAAGTTTGGTTGCAAATGGCCCAGCGGTTTCTGATGAGTTGATCTTTAACGACGGACGGACGGACAACGACGACGCCGACGACGACGACGGACGCAAAGTGACGGCAAAAGCTCACATGGCCTTGTAGGCCAGGTGAGCTAAAAATTGGCATACCATTGTTGAGAAAAATGTGTTTTATTTTGTTAAAGCTGATCATTATTTTGACATAAATATTTAAGTTTTCGCTGAAATTTTACCATTACTAAACCACACATAAATAAACTGTTATTCCAAAAATTTTATTTGAAAATATTTTCAATAAAATTATGGTTGCCATGGCAATAAAAACCATGCAAAAATGAAGATTAAGAGTAAATTGCTTTTTAATTTCAATATATTTTGATATTTTTACATGTTGGCAAGTTTAAAATATATGACTTTTGACGCTTTTACAATTTCTGTTTTTACCAAAAACTATGAATTCTGAATTTTGTAGTATTTTCGGCCAATCATTTAATAACAACATTGCAAAAGCCATTTTTGAAAAAGTTTGGTCGATAAATTTGAGTCCAAACTCCAATGATATCAGTGGTTAGATAAATACTAAATTGTATATAATAAGGAATCTCATAGTTTGCTTTCACTAAAATGGTACTTTCAAACAAAGAAATCTGTTACCATGGTAACCAAAAGTGCCATAACTGCGTTACACAAGTGATGAATTAATTGTGTAATTTGACTTTATTCTCATAATTCCTTGAGCTTGGGTTGATATAAAACTCAGATATGTTATTTGTGATGACTTGAATATTAGAAGATAAATAGATGGGCGGAAAAAATCCAAATTTGCATGTTTCACCCAAAATAGGAACTCTGAAAATAATAGATTTTCGATCAATTATACAAAATAAAGCCCACGCAAATGCTTTTATTTTGATATATCTTAAGTTTTAAAAGCTGAAACCGTAACTTTGATTCCGAAACTTTAACCATACAAATGGACGTTAAACATTTTTTTTAAAAATTAGCAACCAAAACAGAAAACTGATCACAACTAGTGTAGTTCAAACGGTCACTACATATTCTCAATGCTGGGGTCGAGAAAAACATCACTTACATCATATATAGTATGACCAACTCAACACAGAGTAATGATCTTTACGTTCCAGTCAAGAATATTTCACTTATATTGAGACGTCACCAGCTATATAAGCGAAGGTGCTGATGGCATTATACAGCAGGGTTCTTTATCGTAGCGAGCCTGTCGTGACACGGGACCTTGTCTATTTTAAGTTCCTATCCAAAAGAACCGTTACTTTAATTTCCTAATGCCAAGTGTTTGGTGAAAAAAAATAGTCAATATCCACTTTTTAGTCTTCGGTCGGACTCAGTCGGGATTCAAACCCACGACCTCCCATTTACAGAGCGAGCACTCTATCAACTGTGCTACCGCAGTGGTTGTACAGTTAAGAGTTTTATAATCAGTAGTCTTAATATATTTATGTCTTTTCCTATATTGATTCAATCACCTTTTGTTGTGTTGTCGGTTGTGTCCTGTTTTTGGTTATATTGTATGTTGTCAAGCATGTTTTACTACCCGGTCAAAATTCTGTCATTTATTATAAGGAGGCTGTCAGATAGGGATGGTGGAGGCCACCAGATTGTTTTGAAAAAAACCTTCGGCAAGGAAAATGACAAACATTCTCACATTTTCACATTAGGATGTGTTCCAAGTAGGGTTTGAACATAGGCACGTGATCAAATATAACAAGGTTTAATCTTAGCTCTCTCTCTCTCTCTCTCTCTCTCTCTCTCCCTCTCTCTCTTTGTCTCTAAATTTACTAAAATATAAGTGTGTTGAAGTTTCATTTTTCTTGATATCCTCTCTCTCTCTCTCTCTCTCTCTCTCTCTCTCTTTATAATATAAGTGTGTCATGTGCTACTTTTGAATTTTTATAAAATAATATAATTCAAAAGTAGCACAAATTGCCATGTGTTACTTTTGAATTATATTATGTTATAAAAATTCAAAATAGCACATGACAGTGTGCTGAAGTTACCAGTCTTAATATTCTTCTCTCTCTCTCCCTCCCTCTCTCTCAAAGAAGTTTCATTTCTCTTGATATCTCTCTCTCTCTCTCCTCTCTTGACATATAGACTAGGCAGGTTGAATATATTTTTCTAACTGTTCTAGTGGGTAATGACTTTTGAAAATCCCAAATACCAGTATTGTGGTTTTTGCTTTACTTTTATTTTCTATAGCTTCACATTTTGTTAAGAAGCTCAATTGGGCCCGATACAGTCACCTGATAAATGACTAGCTAAAACGTTTTTTTTTTAAATAAAATCTGAAACTCCAATGTCAAAATCTTCACCTATAGTAAAATTTTAAAGCTTTTCCAGATAATTATAATTGTTTCAGTATTTTTTCGCATCTGTTACCTTCACCTTTGAATCCATGACCTGTACTTAAATTTCGAAATGATCATTACATCAACAGCAACAATATTCTAATACATGTATATACCTTTATAAAAGGTAATAGTTTTCAAGATAATTAATAAAGGCATAAGCCTGACCTTTGACCTTGCACCATTTTAAAGATTATTACAAGAATATGTAAAAACTGAATACTCCATGACCTTATCTGTTCAAATAGTCAAGTTACTACAATTTGAAGCTATTTTACAGTTTTTTCAACATTAAATGAAAAAAAAAAAACAACTTAAACCTTTTTTGTCTCAATTTCACAAAATGAATAAACTACAGAAGAACTAGAGAAGCTAATTCACATCAGATTTTTTCTTCAGATATCAGTTTCGGAGAAGTTTTTTTTTCCCAGAGTTTTGCAGCCAAGTTCACCTTGACCTAATCTTTGTAGCCATGGCAATATCCCAATAAATCATATGAATTTCTGACCAAGATCTATTGAAATTTTTCTGGTAGTTTTAGAGGAGAAAATGAAAATAGAGGTTAACGACGCATCAACATTACAGCAGGGAAAATACAGGATCTTTCAACATCATTTTCCTCATATATATGTTATAGACTGGCTTGGCATCCCTCATATATGCAACTTTTTATCAACATTCATATTCAAAAAGTATATTTTGCATTTGCCATTTTACTTATTTTACGGAATTGCTGATTAGTATATATCATGCATTGTAGTAAAAACATATGATGCTGCTTCATGGAGAGCTGGTCATGGTTCCCACACTTGACTTTATTTAAAATTCCCTGCCAATTCTCTGACCTTAGAAAAATTCCTGATACTTCCCAGATGTATGGGGACTATGTTGATGGTCCATTTGAATCTTAATATATATTTTAGAGAGAAACCATAAAAACAAGTAAATAACCAATTTAAAATATGTGTATGTTATCCTCTGCTATGAATAAAAGTTAAAAACAATGTAAAAATTAACATTTAAAAATCGAGTCAGTCCAATAATGTTCATATAGTTAGAAAATGCAGAAATGTTTCGTCTCAACCTTTTACATGTTCTTATCAATCAAATTTTCAATTTTAATGCTTGAAATTTTGACAAAATATTTTTGTCATAGAAGCCATATAGCCCTATCTGGCTTATGCACTGACTATGTCTAACTGCCTCTAACAGGGTTAGCTCGTTTGAGCCAAAACATAAGTCAATCTTAGAAATTAGGAGCCAATTTTAAAATGTAGGAGCCAATTTATACATTAAAGAGTTATAAATACTGAGGAACTAAGAGCAACAAAAAATGTATCAAATATAGTTCTATTCTGCAGTATAGATTGTTTTCAGTTGATAGTTTGTAACTTATGTTTTAGGTTTTCATACTTTTGTATAAAAGAATAGAAAAATTCAGTGATTTTTGTCTGCCTCATTATGAAATTGATAAAAATTTAGAACAATATGTCAAAAGCTATTTTTGGAGCCAGAAATTATAAAAACAAGCAATTAGCTAAATTCACAAATGATCAGAGCTAATATATATACATATACTTATATACATTTTTAGGATAAAGTAGAACTTTGATAACTCGGAGTGCATGGGGATTTGTTGGTACTTTTGAATTATTCGGGTGTTTGAGGTTTTGTAGTTGAAGAGTCACCTTGCCAGAAAGAAATGACTTTTATATTCTTGACAGTTAATCTTGCATGATAAACCAGTACTCTGTGCACTAATGCAATTGACACAATTGTTTTCATTAACATTGTGAGTAGTTACACTGTATTGCACATTATGGTAGTGAAAACAGTCTTTTGACTGTAAATAATAACACTAACCACAGGTATAACTCTCTTTTTACTTTATATAGAAAACAGGTACAATATTGACTTGAAGATATCTGTGGTAATCAAGATATTGAAGTTTGATTGTATTTAGCCTATCATGTATTCAAACATCCTATCAAATATAAATGCTGTAGCTGAAGTAGAAGAGAGCTTTGCAAGCCATGAAATCCAACCCAGACAGATAAATGGACAGACACATCCAAATCAATACATTTACCCCAAACCCGCTTTTTGTTGAACATGCATTAGAATGCAGTAGCCAAACTAGGACACCAATGTGGGACCATCTTATACTAGAAGGCAGCTCTACCTGTCTAAAACATTGAGTACAGCCCAATAGAGAATTTTGAAAAAAATATCAAACTGCAAAGCTTACTATAAAATAACTGTACCATGTACCACCTCACCCCACCCCACCCCAATTATTGACTTGCTTATTTTAATGAATACATAATGGTGCTTTTTGTACATTTGATTTTCTAACTTTTGACAATTTAAGGGTAAAATATGACGAGTACATACTGTCTATATGAGATGTACATAAAAATATTATGAAACATAAAATACTTGTATGAAACTGTTACTTGATTTCACCGTGTATTGCTTGGCCTTAGGTGGACATGATATGTTGTATCGGGGGGTGGGGGTTGCAGTGATGGTGCAGAAATTCATCCTATGCATTAGGCTGATGACATTATATATACTTTAGGATTCTTTATCGTGCCACACCTTCCATGACATGGGCCCTGTTTACTTTAAGTTCCTATCCGAAAAAACTATGACTTTCATTTTGTAATGCCGAGTGCCATGCATCATGATTTGATGGTGATTCATTATGGTAGACTCACATACCAAATATTAGTTTAATATCTGCAGGTGTTTAGAGTTGAGTTGAGTAATGTTGTTAAATGTCCTAGTCAAAAATATTTCAATTATATTGAGACATCACCAGCTATAAGTGATGGTGTAGAAATTCTGCCTTTGCATTAGGCTGATGACATAATATATACAGTAGGATTCTTTATTGTGCCACACCTTCCATGACACGGGCCCTGTTTACTTTAAGTTCCTATCCGAAAGAACTGTGACTTTCGTTTTGTAATGCCCAGTGCCTTGTGCCCAGTGCCTTGCAAAAGAACATTCACTACCCACTTTAAAGTCTTTAATCAGACCCTGTTGGACTTTGATCCCACAACCTCTCACTGAGCTACCGCAGTGGTATCCTGCCAGCCTGCTAACACACATGCCCAACCACATCAGTTTAACTTTGTTCAACTCAACTAAAAATAGGGAGGAATGTGTCAGAATATGCTTAAGATAGGTGATCAAGTTAAGAATCAATCAGCAATACAAAGTGAGGGGTTTGATTCTTGTTAAGTACATAAGATGTAACCTTAGGTAGTCGCTCCATTCACACATTCTGTTGATAAATTTATCCGTGCCAGGATACAAGTGGAAACGGCAACTGCTGAGAGAACTACATATATCACATACAAGCTGTGTGATGTGCATATTATAGGTTGACTGATTGAGTGGGGTTATGTCCTAGTCAAGAACATTTCACTTATATCAAGACATCACCATGTATAGGACAAGTGGCTGAAAGTTTTACCTTTGCAGTGCAATAAGATCAATGTGCAGGGAGGGTATTGTAATGTGCCATGCTTGTCCTGAATGGGCATCAGTTTTTAAGGTCTCTTCTGTAGGGATCAGTTTTTATATTGTTGACTATACATGTGTACAGTTATTTAAGACAAAACTTGTCCAAGTTTGTAGTAATTGTCATTGATATTAAACTGGTCAGTTTTAATGTTTACCTACACTACAGGGGTGGCCTTTTTTAAATTGCCTTGATGGTTGGTGAAAGCTATTAATTTAATGTAGCATGAAATGTCATTTCCCATCCTTTGGAGCTTGTACATAGAGAGTATAGAATCTGTAGAACATCAGGCCTCTAAACTGAATCACTGTATTGTTAATTTAACTTTGTATTAACAAAAAGACTTTTTTCAGGCATCAGTGATTACTTAGTTTGGTCCTACTGACTTTAAAATGAGTATACATCAATATTCCTTAGCTGTCACCACTTACACATCCCAATAAATTCAAATTCAATCCAATGTCTCTGTCTATTACCTCTCATAACATAGTATTCTTTGTTATGAAATTGTAAAGTAATTAAAAGAATGCCAGAAGGGTGACAATTTTTCCCTTATGAGTGAAAATGTGAATTATTTATTTTTTACATAAAAAAAATTATAAATCAAAATGAAAACAAATATTAAAGAGTTACATCAATTTGCATGTAGACAAGAAAAAAGATGCAATGGTCAAACCATGATATTCAGAATTAATCATCTTCATCCTTTCATGTATTCAGATAAATGATGAAGTGTGGTCTTAAGATTGGAATAATTTATTTCTTATTAATTTCACAATTCATCATGACTATTGGTAGCTTGATTTATTGCAAAATTAGAAATCACCCACTCAATTTTGTTATAAACCTTTGTCTATATAGATAATGTTTGAATTCCATACTCTGATATAGATACAAACTTATAAACCCTGATATCACGAAAAATAAACATACACCCATATAAAGTACAAACCGCTGATTTACTTTGATTTCAGAAGATACCATGAGGCACACATGAGTTGTTTCCCTTGACAAAATGTTTTTGAAATCAGGGGGTCATTTTTTCAGAGCACATTTCACTCAAAAACTAGACATTTCACCAATAACAGGGATATGGGACCATGTATTGCAAACTTTGAATTTCAACAGAAAATTATGTATAAAGACCAAAAAATTTTCTTTACCTGTTAATTTTAAGAAAATAGATGGACTAGCCTTTTCATGAGGTCAGATTTAATTGATTTTTACCATTCCTGTAGGTGTTTCCATGCCCATTCATGTTCACTGATGCAAGTGATGATTGAAGTGACACACCAGTATTTATATCCATTGCAACTTGATATCATAAACTTAAGTTATATAGTATTTTAGTGTAAATAAACACTTATATTACAGTTTTCTGTAATACAGAATCTTAAATTATACAAATCAATAATATACTATATTACTGATTTTTGTAATATAGTGGTTAGATTACAGTATTCTGTAAGATTACATTTTCCTGTAATCTTACAGATTCAAGTAATATTACAGTTTTTAGTAAGTCCCTGGACTGTTCAAACTATTTTTAAAGTTTTATCAAATTTAATGCAAAAAGTAGCCTTTTTCCAATGAAATTTCAAGAAAGTATCAAACTATTGGCTTAAGACGGTTGATTTCAACTCCAGTCATTTGTTTTGGAGTTGGAGATCTTTTAAAGGTTTTCAAATGGGAAGATATCTTAAGTTGATAACATCTAAAAATGACACAGTAATTAGTACTATAAATATACTAGTTTTAGCTTTGAGTTGAGTTGAGTAATGGTGTTAAACGTCCCAGTTAAGAATATTTCACTTACATCGAAACATTGCCAGCTATAGGTGAAGGTGCAGAAATTTTGCCTGTGCTTGTGCTGATGGCATTTTACAGCAGATTTCTTTATCATGCCAAGCCTACAGTGACACAGGACCTCGTTTATTTTAAGTTCCCATCAGAAAGAACTGAGTGTACTCACGCTGTCTGTGGCATCCACGTTGTATTTACATAACATTTTACTTCACTCTGCAGTGGCAGTACCTCCTCCCCCTGTCTCTGTGGCATACCCCACTAAGTAGGTAAAATAAGTTGTCGGACAGCTTGCTACACACACCTAACAACAAATAAAATAATTTATGTATCAATATATAAGTTATAATTACACAGAAAACCAACAATAATATCGACAGGAGACAGTGATCTATATGAAAGGGTTTAATTTCACAGCTAGATGGCATACATATGTTACCATCTGCCTTCCTGTCTGTCTGTTATACACTGACAGATAACAAAAAGATCACAGGAGACAACCTCAATGTGGCCGCAAAAGGTTTAAATCAAACCTAACAAAACCTAGATCTTGTCTTGAGAGCCAAATACCACCACCCCCAACATTTAATGTTTTCCCCCAACCTTTGCCTTTATGATATGACCTTTGTTTAAGGTCATGACACACCTTTGGACCATGAAGATTATTCAAGTCAAGTTTTATGCCAGTCGTCCAAAGCAGCTATGAGGATGGCCTGGACATTATTTTACAAGGACAGACAAACCAACCGATGGACAGACAGACTTGATTCTGATATTCCCCCCTTAAACTAGTTTTGGGAGTATATTCAAATTTGTCAAAAGCTACATGGGTGAATGTGAAACAAGGAATATAAATTATCTCATAACTTGTTCTAGATGAACCAACAGGTGAACAATTCAAATGGCTGCACTAGTCTCTAAGATGCTGTTTGAAAATATTCAAGTGACCCAGATGACACTGCCTCCCAGAGAAAACAGGATAATACAGACGACAATTGGATCCTCAAATCTATGACACTCAAATCTATCAAGCTGAGTAATAATGTTTAACATCGCAGTCAAAAAAATTTCACCTTTATCGAAACATCACCAGCTATAGGTATCATTAGGAGAATGTGCATAAATTTTTGCCTATGCATTGCGCTGATTGAATTATACAGCAGGGTTCTTTATCGCACCAAGCCTACCAAGACACGGGGCCTCCTTAATTTTAAATTCCCATCTGAATGAACCATGACATTCATTCCTTGGTGAAAGAACATTTACTACCCACTTGCAAGTCTTGGAACAGACTCTTTTGGGGTTCAAACTCATGACCTCCCATTAACAGAGCGAGCACACTACAAAATGAGCTACCGCAGTGGTTCTCTCAAATCTATTAGGCTCTCAGTAAAAGCGATGTCATATTTTCTTTAAATTCTCCTTTTTTGTTTGTTTTTATTTTTATTTCGAGAATTGTTAATCTATATTACTTTTGTTTGATGACTTACCTTTGGTGTAGGACAACCTGATATGATTACAACAGAACCCATTTTAGCACACTGGAGCAAATCAAAATACACTACATTTGGCTTAAATCTGAAAATAATATATACAAGAATTAAAACAAGGTCATGTTTGCAAATGAAAATGAGTGGTACTGTAACAAACCAGTATCTACAAAACATAAGATTGTATGGTATATAATTGCTATTACTGTGCATAAGGGCTATTTTAAACATGCATATATTGCGATTAAATTTTTATTTCTATTTTTTTGTTAACATTTTAATTATATTTCAACACAGAAAAGAGAGACCTAAGTAGAAAAAAATATGTTTTCGTTCAAATCAGTCTATGTGAGTGTATGCATACCATAAATTTTGCCACTTTTTCAATAAAATCAAAATGGTTCAGTATAAATACTCCTATTAGGTACCTCATTGGTTATATGTAGGTCGTCCAGGTGTGAATTGTCTTGATTCAATCACGCAGGTAAAAGGTACATTCATTTGTAATTTGGGGCCCAAATGGATAGCTGGAATACATATTTTCTGTCACAAATGTGATTTTTTTTCTATATACAGGCGTTAACCAAAACATGCAGCATTGACAAAAATATAATTTTTAGTTGGGTCTCTGAATAATGAATAAATATGCACTGTTAATTTGTCCAAGCACTTCTTTATTAAAATGTAATTTACAATATTCCATGTTCAAAATAGCCTTTATGCATAGTAATTAACAGATTGCTTCTAAAGCTCATAGGGTAAGATAGTAAGATTCTGCCTTGGTATATTTCATTATCAATAAAAGTATATCTTCTTTTGCATTTGTAGAACATACTTCATTCAAAGATATGATATCAGTAATTTTGTTGCATTTTTTAAAAACTGCCATCTGCCTTTCAGATTGGAAAAATCTGAAAAAAGTTCTAAGATATATTCCAAACTGCATTATGACATGCTCACAATAGATAGGCAACACAAAGATACAATATGGTGGTAATATCTGAAATTTATTTCGTGGGTAAGGTTAACTTTTTAATTTGCTAGTGTATCACTGTTGTTTTAGGGATTTTTAGTGGTCAAATTGGGAAATTTTATTCATTTCTTCCCTAGGGGAAACTACCTTTATTCGGTGGCAAGATTCGCCAAAAAAAATAATAATATAATAACTGGACATGAAAATCACAACCCACCTGCATACGATACTTCAGTGTTGTAGAATTACATTTGGTTTTATGTTTCCCACCATAGAATTGCATCAGCATACTTCCACAAAGTAACAAATTATGCAAATAATGTTGTCATGTTATGTCATGTGACCTTTTACATGTTTAAAAATTTAGGAAGTTTTTACTAACCAAACACTAACTGAAAACATGTACTTGTGTACACGTGGAAACCTCATTTGTAACATGTGTTCACTTTAATTTATCCTTATACTTACGTGTAATCTAATCCACAAACTTTTCCGAGGAATGTGTCGGGTAGATCATTCTATAGGATTTCCTCTGGCATAACCTGAAAATAACAAATAACTTAAATCAAGATCTAGGTGATAAGTACCGGGATGATATAGCAAACCAGAATGCTTGAAAATAACTATCTGAGTTAAGTGGTGTGGCCTAAGTCAAGATTCTTCATTTATATCTAGGAAATAAGTACTGGGATGGCAGAGCAAACCAGAGTGCCTGAAGATAACTATCTGAGTGGATGGTCTATTATGCCTCAGTCAAGATTCTTTCATTAATATTGAGGCAGTAATTTCTCGTATGGTAGAGAAAACCATAGTGCCTGATTACCGATCTTCTGCAGGAAGGTCTGACAAATTTTCTCGAACTAGAATCTGTCCTGTGTGAGATTTGAGCCTAGGCAGTGAGAGGCACCACTGTAATATGTAAGCTGGCCCTTTTGAACCACTCTTCCATCAAGGGCCCAAATCTGCACCTGAATAGGACTATTAACTTATTAAGAACATTTAATTGACAACAAAAAAACCCGGTGTTTAGAGAAAACTGTCTCCAACTACAAGAGAAATATTTATAAAGCAAAGCATAAAATGCATTTGTGCCCTAATTTAAAGCCATTCAGATAATAGAATCCTTTGCTGGTAACTAAAATAGAGATTCTCAGACAAGGGCGAATATTTTCCTGTCCAGAATGAACATTAGCAATTTTATTTATATATTTCCTTAATTTGACCAAACAAAAGTGGTGATGAATCATGGTTTTGATGTACTACAACTGGGTGGAATTAAAAGATATTCCCTCTAAAAAAGCTAAAAATTTGTCTGATATTCAATCTAAAATAAGCTCGATAGTTTGTTAAATATTCTCTCTTAATAACCTTAATAATTTTTCTGATATTCATTCTAAAATACGCTCAATAATTTGTTAAATATTCTCTCTTAATAAGCTCAATAATTTGTCTAATATTTTGGATTATTGTTGGTCCTTTTTAACATTTGTCTAACACCTGATATAATACCATTATTTCCTATAAATATTTATATTACAATTTTAAGAATAATTAAATTCGTGAATGGACATAAATTCACTGTGTCATTTATATTAAATAAACCTTATTCCTTTTTTATTACATTTATTGTCACATACAAATGGTTTGCCAATTTTAATATTACTGTTATATAAAATAAAATGTCTTAAGTTTCAAGGTCAAGGTTCATCATAATTATCTTTAGAATTGAAAATGCATTTTTAAGCAATACCCATACTTGGAGTGCATCCAATTTAAACTTATTGCTCATAAATTAACATTTTGTTTTTACATAACTGTCATCTACACCTAGGAACCACTAGGGTAGCTTAATTGGTAGAGTATTTGCTTTGTTTGTTAGAGGTCATAAAGTTGAACCCCCGCCTGAGTCTGACCAAGACTTGAAAGTAGGTAGTCAATCACTCGCCATTTAGAAATTAAAGTCACAAGGTCCGTCGAAACAGTTTTAAAAGGTCCGTCAAAACAGTTTTAAAAGGTCCTTCAGAACAGTTTTAAAAAGCAATGTCCTGTGTCATGACAGGCGTGGCACATTATAGAACCCATTCGGTACATTGCCCCCGAGTACACTGCTAAAATAAGAAATTTTGCCACCTCCCCTACAACCCCTAGTTCAGGTCTCCTTATAAGTAAAATATTCTTGACTGGGATGTAAAACCCCATTCAATCAATCAATCCTACCTACACCTAGACACCTTGGTGGCCAAGTGGACTTTAAGCCTAATTAACCTGGCTTCTCATCACCTATATTTAACCACTGCGGTAGCTCAGTTGGTAGAGTGCTCGCTTTGTAAGTGGGAGGTCGTGGGTTCGAACCCCGGCCGGGTCTGACCCAAGACTTGAAAGTGGGTAGTGACTGTTCTTTCGCCAAGCACTCGGCATTACAAAATGAAAGTCACGGTTCTTTCGGATGGGAATTTAAAATAATCAAAGTCCCGTGTCACGGTGGGCTTGGCACGTTAAAGAACCCTGCTGTATAATGCCATCAGCGCAACGCACAGGCAAAATTTCAGCACCTTCGCCTATAGCTGGCGACGTCTCGATATAAGTGAAATATTCTTGACTGGGACGTTAAACACCATTACTCACTCACTCATCACCTATAGTTAAATTCAAATATGTAAAGATCCTAATGTGAATTTTTTTTTTAATTCACTTGATGAAGGTCAATGAGTTTATCCAGCCTTACAAATAAATGGGTTTTCTGCTACAGCTTCCATGATAAAAGGGTCAACAGGATGATTTATAATATTATTAGTCTTTCTCGTGCTTACTATGAGACACAGGAATGATGGATTTATTTTGCCATGACTATACATTAACACAGGACATTGCTTTATAAGGTCACATCAAAAGGAGCCCTAAATACCAAGTGCTTGAAGAAAGAAAAGTCACTATCTATTTTTAAGTTTTAGTCAGACCAGATCGAGGTTTAAACCCACGACCTCTCTCATACGAACCAAGCACTCTACCGTAGAGCTACTCAAGAGTTAGTCAGAAAAAATATGAATAGGAACTTAGTAATTAGTCTTACCTATGGCAGAGCATGCTATCATCCCCAAAATGAAAAATAAAAACAGCAGACAGTATATTATATCTGTACATGATCTGAAACAGAAAGAAATAGGCTGGTATTTTCTAGGTTTCCACAAATTTAAAATTGATAGTACAGTAGCTAAATTTGTTAAAATATAGTCAATTTTAAAAGTATTTTAACAAATTTGCTGAAAATGTATTACCGTACTTATTGAAAAAAATCTCAGAAATGACCATTTTATCTACGAGAATATAAAAACATAGGGGTTTTTTTAGATTGTAAAAAACATTAATATTATAATTGGTAGCAAATGATAATTTTTGGCAATCAGGAAACGAAACTTAGATTTTTGGTGAAATAGCTACTTTCAAATTAACCCCCACTTTCCACAAAATCACCTCTGTTAAAAAATATCCCCACATTATCACCCTCATTTATTGGCCACAAAGTCAACAAAATACAAATATAGGTAAACAACTTCGACCTGTCCGCTTGACCTTTCATTAAAATATTTACCATCGACCAAGTATATCTATGTATAGGGAGCACAGGTGTTTATATGGTATATATCATGAAATATACTGACCTCATAGAGTACACCTGTGTATATATGTCTTAATTTGGATCTTAACACTACCCATGTATTGGGTGGATCCTCCTGTATGAATAGTCCTAATGAAAGGTCAAGCGGACAGGTCACAGCTGTTTACCTATACATATACATTGCAATACAAACACTACAGGTTAACAAACAGTAACACATACTATGTTTGCAGTTTAAGGCCTATCTGAGGTACCCAAAAACATTAATTCATTCTAGGGTACTTTTTAAATTGCAATAATCAGGATAACTTTGTATTGCCCGAAAAGAGGCAATTTTTTAAAAAGAACCGTAAAAGGGCGGGTTTGGACAATGGGCAATATTACAAGAAATGGGGTTGTCATTGAATGGAGCGATTTTGACATGGGTGGATTTTGTGAAAACTGGGGTGAATTAGACAGGGCACTTTTACCAAGGGGGGTTTGAGCTCATACTGATTATTGTAGATGGTAAAAATATTATTTCATATTTATGGTAACCATATCAATGTCCCACATCCTTACACAGGATTTAAAATTTTGTGTGAAATAGCATATAATGTACAGTAAAATCCCAACTCATTGCCACCATTTTATGAACATTGCCATCAAATGGTGGCATTATAAAGATGTTTGGCGATAAATCAAGAGGGGAAAATATAAAAACATACCACAGAAATAATGGATTTTGGTTTTTCAAAACACTGTAGCGATAAGCAAGGTGCCAAAGAGTTATTGAGACAAGGTATTATAACAAGGATTTTACTGTAATTTAAATTTTCACCGCTATACTAAAAATATGTCAATTTATAATATACTACATTTAACTGTTAAAACTAGGTATTGATTTTTAAACCTTTAAAACATATGTATATACAGGTATTAATTACTCAGAGTAAACTGATTGGTCAATGCAGATTATTGTTCATCTTTAATGTTTAGAAACAGTTGTTTTCATCAATAATGTTTATACCTTTTAAATTTCGAAACATAACAATCATATTCTGTTTGGGAAACAAAAAGCGCATCTAAAAATATTTTTAGTTTTATCTTTACTTTTTCCGTTATTCTTCTACATAGAGAAAATTTTACATTTTTCACTAAAATGAAGCTGTAGTATGCTCCTTAAATTACCCTATATGCATATATTAAAAGGTTCAACTAAGATCAAAATCAGTTTTGACAAAATCATGGAGAAGAAATATTTCAGATGAGTAAAGTATGTAGTTTTGAAGTGTTTTTATTTGTAAAAAAAACATAAGGATCACATTATTTGAAAGTAAACAAACTGATTAAGTCTATGACACAGGCGTGATTCAGGCGTGATTATCAATGGTTTAGAACATGGGGTCTATAACGGGTGTTTTATTTTTTTGGCTAATCGCCACATTTGTAAATTTGCTGATTTTTGCTCTATATACAGAAATAAATTTCATGATTTCAATTTTTCGTGTATTTTTCCTTGTTAGTATTTTTGTTTTTAAACACATATATTGTGGTTATTTTATGAGACACCAAATGATAATACAGCAATTTCCATTAAGGTCTGTCTCTAAGTATAAAAGACACACAATAGTAATGTCTTTAAGATGCGAAAGTTACATAGAACTGAAGAGACATTAGACAACCTTGTATTTCTACCGATATCGATGGATTTAATTGAAAGTTAAGCATGAATCGGTAGAATAATGTTTTAGGAAGTGTTCCATGTTGTCAGCAAGAGCGAGGTAAGGAAATACTGGAAATTATCGACGCGTGTTTTCGTTTCTGCCGTTTCGCCAGAAATTTCAAGAATTCAATATTGGAAGCTGTCAGACCACAAACCTCCAAAAACACAAAAAATAAAATAAAATGGGGGTTTATTGGGCTAATTAGTCGGACTAAGTAAACGAATGTGAAATACGGTAAGTCTAAAAAATAAAACTCAAGGACCAAACTAGAACATATATACACATAAATCAATAATCAATAGTCAGAGGTATGGGCCAGGGGTCTGGGGGATACATGTATACACATAAATCAATAGTCAGATGTATGGGCAAGGGGTCTGGGGGATACATGTATACACATAAATCAATAGTCAGAGGTATGGGCCAGGGGTCTGGGGGATACATGTATACACATAAATCAACAGTCAGAGGTATGGGCCAGGGGTCTGGGGGATACACATAAATCAATAGTCAGAGGTATGACCCAGAGGTCTGGGGGATACACACAAATACACATAAATCAATAGTCAGAGGTATGGGCCAGGGGTCTGGGGGATACACACAAATACATATAAATCAATAGTCAGAGGTATGGGCCAGGGGTCTGGGGGATACATGTATACACATAAATCAATAGTCAGAGGTATGGAACAGGGGCCTGGGGGATACACACAAATACACATAAATCAATAGTCAGAGGTATGGACCAGGGGTCTGCGAGATACATACAAATACACATAAACCAATAGTCAGAGGTATGGACCAGGGGTCTAGGGGATACATGTATACACATAATTCAATAGTCAGAGGTAAGGACCAGGGGTCTGGGGGATACACACAAATACACATAAATCAATGGTCAGAGGTATGTACCAGGGATCTGGGGGATACACACAAATACACATAAATCAATAGTCAGAGGTATGGACCAGGGGTCTGGGGGATACATGTATACACATAATTCAATAGTCAGAGGTAAGAACCAGGGGTCTAGGGGATACACACAAATACACATAAATCAATAGTCAGAGGTATGGTCCAGGAATCTGGGGGATACACACAAATACACATAATTCAATAGTCAGAGGTATGGTCCAGGGGTCTGGTGGATACACACAAATACACATAAATCAATAGTCAGAGGTATGAACCAGGGGTCTGGGGGATACACACAAATACACATAAATCAATAGTCAGAGGTATGAACCAGGGGTCTGGGGGATACACACAAATACACATAAATATAGACCATGGGTCTGGGGGGATACACACAAATACACATAAATCAATAGTCAGAGGTATGAACCAGGGGTCTGGGGGATACACACAAATACACAAATTTAAGACACAGAGACCAAAGCCAAGAACAGAACTGAGAAGTGGAGTCTTGTGTTGACCTTATGCTCCACTGGGAGCAAAGGGGATAAGTAGGTAGGAAGGTTACATCAGCGATTTTTCAACTATTAGAGAGGCCATTTTTCTTATAGACCTTAATGATTAATCCAAGTTCAAATTGACCTTTAGCATACAAACTGACAATATCAAGATTCCAATGCCAGAATCTTGATCAAGCCGGATTTAATTTAAACGTTCTGTGATCTGTATCCTGGTGATTTAGACCCCTTAATACATACTTACTTGTAAGCCAAATCCAGAAAAGTTGTAAATGAAATTCAACAGAAGAAAGAGTCACCAAAAAGGATTGTCTGCATCTCATCTAGGCCTTTGACCAGATGAGCTAAACATCTTTAATTTGATTATCATTTAATAAAAAAGAAACAAGAAAAAAATATTTTATGAATATAGCACAGCTTGGCATTTCATTTTAATTTCTTACAGCTTGGAAGTGTGTGTTCTCTGTGAGGAAGTGTACAGTCAAACATGTATATAAAGACAACCCAAGGGAACCAATAAAAGTGGTTGTTTTGGACAGGTGAATCTTATATACAGGTTGAAATAGCATAAATAAAGAGCAATTGGAAAACGTTTTACTGGAATTTATGAGCATGTGACCCTTGTATAGATGTGGTCATTAAGGCAGATGACCCTTATATAGAGATGGCCTTTAAGGCATGTGAACCTTACAGAGAGGTGTCATTATGGTAGGTTGCCCTTATATAGAGGTGGCCCTTATATAGAGGTGTCCTTTAAGACAAGTGGTCCTTATATAGAGATGGCCTTTAAGGCATGTGAACCTTACAGAGGTGTCATTATGGCAGGTTGCCCTTATATAGAGGTGGCCCTTATATAGAGGTGTCCTTTATGACAAGTGGTCCTTATATAGAGATGGCCTTTAAGGCAAGTGAACCTTACAGAGGTGTCATTATGGCAGGTTGCCCTTATATAGAGGTGGCCCTTATATAGAGGCGTCCTTTAAGACAAGTGGTCCTTATATAGAGATGGCCTTTAAGGCATGTGAACCTTACACAGAGGTGTCATTATGGCAGGTTGCCCTTATATAGAGGTGGACCTTATATAGAGGTGTCCTTTAAGACAAGTGGTCCTTATATAGAGATGGCCTTTAAGGCATGTGAACCTTACAGAGGTGTCATTATGGCAGGTTGCCCTTATATAGAGGTGGCCCTTATATAGAGGTGGCCCTTATATAGAGGTGTCCTTTATGACAAGTGGTCCTTATATAGAGATGGCCTTTAAGGCAAGTGAACCTTACAGAGGTGTCATTATGGTAGGTTGCCCTTATATAGAGGTGGCCCTTATATAGAGGTGTCCTTTATGACAAGTGGTCCTTATATAGAGATGGCCTTTAAGGCAAGTGTACCTTACAGAGGTGTCATTATGGTAGGTTGCCCTTATATAGAGGTGGCCCTTATATAGAGGTGTCCTTTATGACAAGTGGTCCTTATATAGAGATGACCTTTAAGGCAAGTGAACCTTACAAAGAGGTGTCATTATGGCAGGTTACCCTTATATAGAGATGGCCCTTATATAGAGGTGTCCTTTATGACAAGTGGTCCTTATATAGAGATGGCCTTTAAGGCAAGTGAACCTTACAGAGGTGTCATTATGGCAGGTTGCCCTTATATAGAGGTGGCCCTTATATAGAGGTGTCCTTTAAGACAAGTGGTCCTTATATAGAGATGGCCTTTAAGGCATGTGAACCTTACAGAGAGGTGTCATTATGGTAGGTTGCCCTTATATAGAGGTGGCCCTTATATAGAGGTGTCCTTTATGACAAGTGGTCCTTATATAGAGATGGCCTTTAAGGCAAGTGGTCCTTATATACATCTACACATTCTCCATGATTAGTGTTCAGGTAGACGAAATATACACGCGGATCCCTATTACTTAAATTTACTCGTCCATAATGAATATTTAAATCAAAAGTCAAGCGGACAGGTCAATGTTGTTTACCTATGCCATTTATTATTATGGGTAGTTGATGTCCAAAAACAGTTTATTTATTTGCGATGGGCGTACAGACAAACATGTGTTATAGGCCATCTCTATTTAAGGATCACCTGCCTTTAAAGGCCAGTACAATTTTATCCCAATATCTCTTTATTCATATTTTTAACATGTATATAAGGACCACATGCCTATAAAGGTCACTTCTACTGATTCCTTTAGGTGACCTTTGTAGACAGGGTTGACAGTATATTTTTTACTTTGATTATTTATTTTTAGTGTAATTTTTGACCATGTTGCTTAGCGTCACGTAAGTGATTTTAGCTTTAAATTGCTTTCTCCTGAACTTTGAATAAATATGCTCGTTATATAGCATTAATTAACAATATTTAATATTATGAGCGTAGATATCCATTTGTTTATTAAAATATGTGGTATCGGAAAAACGATGGATTAAAGCACTGATAACAAATAACGATACGGATATACTGGTTGAAACTGCTTCATAATTTTGACACCATCTACAATTCAATTTCTCTGATATTAATCAAACAGTTTTATTTAGACAAATATGTGCAATAATGTGTTAATCCATTAAGACTATGTTTAAAATCTGAGAAAGCCAAATAGAGAAACCGAAGGCCTTTTATATTCCTAAGGGATACTTTTTGATCCACATAGTTGACAAAAGATTTATCGAATATCACTTATTTGTACCATGACGTATTAGTTTACTGACGTTTTAAGATCAACTTGATAAAAGACTATTTAATTGTGTCAATAACATCAAAAGCAAAGTAATAAAACAAAAAGAAAACAACCTTATTCCCCTGTGGAAGTTTCACTTAATCGTATATATCTTTAGAAAACGTTTCATCATAGTAGGAATAACATGGTCATCCTTCCATGGTGGATGTTCATTTTTTAACCCAGTTTGTCACAGTTTCTTCTTTGCTTTTAGAAGATTGTGATGGTTTCAACCGTTTATTAAAATAGTGCCAATAAACCCTACGGCTCCATTATATTTTGATTGCATATCACTCTTAAATGAATTGCTGTTATTCGGTTTAAATAACGGTTGGCTCAATAACAAAAGCTACTCTTTCAATAAGTTTACTGAACACAATGTCCAAAGATTGTTGAAACAACTTTCGTCTCACAATTTTGGTCCAAGCACTATTGATGAGAAATTACATTCAGAAATGGCCGTCTAGTCCTTTAAAATTAAAACTGTTATAAATGTAATTTAAAGGACATCACAAACTAAGTAGGAAATAACAGTGCTTTATTTTCAGAAATATACTAATTTCTAAATTTGCTGCTAGTGCTGTAAAATTAAAACTTGTATAAGATGTTAATTACACACAATTCTCCCTGCTTATTCCTCATCGTTTTGAGTGAGTCAGTTCTTGTCCTTTATTATGATTTATGACCTTCTTAAAGCCATTTAGCTGGCATTAGAAACCGATTATTTCTACTAAAATCGTTAAAAACATACTTTGCTTACTTATTACAGCACGCACGTCAAGGTAAATATTTTTTTAGTTTTTTGGTTAAATACGTTTTGGTCCTTTGGATATTTCTTCAACCTCTTCAAAATGATTTTGGTGGTTTCAACGTTTTGGCCAAAGCACTACTGACCAGAAACTGTATTCTGAAACGGCCATCTAGTGCTGTTATATTAATAGTGGTCAAAAGTCTAAATACGATTTAAATCACAATCGCAAAGCAAAGTAAAAACAAGGAGAACTGAGAAATAAATAAAAGAAAGGGAAAAAATTGGAATTAGAAACTGATACACCAATGGCATCCGTGGTCTTTTGATAAGTGTATGGTAGATGTACTTTACTTATCAACGACATAATAACGTGTTTCGTGTGCAATTGACAAGGAAATTGCTTTTTTTAAAATCTTTCGGATACGGGAGTTAAGATCCCCGCCAATTAGATCATAAGACTTCAATAAAGTTCACATAATAGTGGTAATTAGCTGTCTGGACGCATTGTCTAACTTATTTATGGACTGTCAAAATTATGTTAACTTGATTAAACAGACGTACCACCAGTAATCAGGACTAATCTTTAACTTATATGTAATTCTACAGAAAAATATGTCACCGTAGAGGTTGTTTGGTGTTTGATATCGTATATGTAGACTGACTGTGATTGGATGAAGTCGTTGCATCGACTTCGTTGATTTGGTTACTATAACGGTAGCTTTTTATTTTTTCTATTTGTGTATGCTCTTCCATGAATCCTAAAATGCTTTGCGACAAAAAAACTGGCCATTGACGACGCAGGTTGGTATTTCATAGCGTATATTAATACTGACTGTGATTGGATAAAGTCATTGTCTCGACCTCTATGATTGGGTTACTATAACGTCACCTTTTTCTATTTGAGTATGCTCTTCCATGAATCCTAAAATGCAATCCGACAAAAGAAGTGGCCATTGACGACGCTGGTTGGCATTACATAGTGTATATTTTGAATAATTGTGATTGGCCCGACTTCGTTGATTGGGTTATTATAACGTCACCTTTTTATTGGTATATATTTGCTTATGCTTTTCCATAAATCATAAAATGTTATTCGACAAAAGAATTGGTCATTGACGAGGCTGGTTGGTATTTCATATCGTATATTAAGACTAAATATGATTGGATAATGTGGTTGTCTCGATTTCGTTCCTTGGATAAATAACGTCACCTTTTTATGTTATCTTTGATTATGTTTTTCCATGAATCTTAAAATGGAATCTGACAAAAAATTGTGATTGGTATTTCATATCGTGTTAGAAGCGTAATTGTGATTGGTTGATGTGATTGTCTCGACCTTGTTAATTGGATAACTATAACGTCACGTTTTAATTTTATCTTTTATTTTGTTTATGCTCCTCCAAGATTCCGTTAAGACTGTTTTGGTATTAATGAAGCCCAATGAAGCCTCCATTGCTGAAGTAGTTATATGTATAAGTCTTCAACAGATTTAAGTTTCTACGGCAGAGCTGCTCATGATAAACATAAACTGATTAGATTCACAGTAATATAATTTTTTTCTTATTTCGTCGAAACTCCCAGGGATCCTGAATGGTCAATTGACCCTAAGAACCGCCTAACATCAACTGTTTCTGCAATCAAATCTCAATCGGTAAGATCATACTTAAAATAGGTACGAGTAATTCCGCCTGGCAAACCTATTCACATTTATAATGCACAAACAGCTTTCATTTCTTCCCCACCCCTCGACATTTCTTGAAATACAGGCATGGCTGATGAATTAGTAAAGCGGCTTGAATTCTAAAATAGTTTCTTTAATTTGAGTTATTCATGGCCTTCATTAGACTCTAAATATTATGCAATAATTTTATTGGAAGGGATATGTCGTAGTTATTGTAAAAATAGCAAGTATCATTTTTGTAAATGAGGCTGTGATTTAGCTTCAAATTGCTTTCTTTAAAACTTTAGATACATTTGATCGTTATATAGCATCAATTATCAAATACTAATACTAAGCCTCCATTTAATTTTGATTGCATATCACTCTTAAGTGAATTGCGGTTATTCGGTTTAAATAACGGTTGGCTCAAAATAAAAAGCTTTATAAATTTCTCATTCCATTAGTTTACTGAACACAAAGTCCAAAGCGTTTGTTGAAAAAACTTTGGTCTCACAATTTTGGTCCAAACACTATTGAAACAGACGTCTAGTCCTGTAAAATTAAAACTGGTATAACATGAAATTTAAACCACTGAGCCGATATCTCTGATGGTAATTGTTACCCTGATGATATCACAAGCTCAGTAGGCAATAATTGTGTATTATTGTCTAAATTTGCTGCTGGCTAAAAACTGAAAATCCTCAAAAACTAAGATATACTCCCTAATTATGTTAAGTATTTACTTAGTTTTTGGTTAAATATAAGTTTTGGTCCTTTGGATTTTTCTTCAACCTCTTGGATGAAATTTTTGTTTCAAAGTGTTGGTTTAAACACTATTTAGCAGAAACTGTATTCTGAAACGGCAATGCAGTGCTTTAATATTAAAAATGGTCAAAAGTCTACATACAAGTAGATGTTTAAATCACAATCGCAAAGCAAAGTAAATACTAGGAGAACTGAGAAATGAATTTAAAGATAGGGAAGAAATTGGAATTAGAAACTGATACACCAATGGCATCCGTGGTCTTTTGTAAGTGTATGCTAGATGCACTTTACTTATCAACGACATTATAACGTGTTTCGTGTGCAATTGACAAGAAAATTGCTTTTCAAATATTTCGGATACGAAAGTTAAGATCCCCGCAAATTAGATCATAAGATTTCAATAAAGTTCACATGATAGTGGTAATTGGCTGTCTGGACGCTTTGTCTAACTTATTTATGGACTGTCAAAATTATGTTAACTTGATTAAACAGACATACCACCGGTAATCAGGACCAAACATAAAATGTAATCCGACAGAAAAATTCCGTCATTGGCGAGGTTAGCTGGTGTTTGATAGCGTATATTTATACTGACTGTGATTGGATAAAGACATTGTCTCGACCTATATGGTTGTGTTACTGTAACGTCACCTTTTTATTTCTTTATATTTGATTATGCTCTTCCATGAATCATAAAAAGCAATCCGACAAAAGAATTTGTCATTGACGAAGCTGGTTGGTATTTCACGTCTTATATGAAACGTAATTGTGAATGGTTAATGTGATTGTCTTAACTTCGTTGATTGGAGTATTATAACGTTACCTTTTTTAATTTATCTATTATATTCGGTTTTCCTCTTCATTGACGAGATTGGTTCGTATTTCATATCGTATATTAAGACTAATTATGATTGGATAATGTCATTGCCTCGACCTCGTTGATTGGATTACAATAACGTTACCTTTTTACTTTATTTTTTATATTTGATAATGCTCTTCCAAGAATACGTTAATACTATTTTGGTATCTTTGAAGCATACTGAAGCCATAATGACTGAAGTAGTTATCAGTCTTCGATAGATTTTAGTTTCTACAGCATAGCTATTCAAGATACAAATAATTTGATTAGATCTACATTAAAACATAAAAAACCTTAGGGATTCTGAATGGCCACTTGGCTCTAAGAGCTGGCGTTCAGTACTTTTCATTACAATCTCAATCGAAACAAATCGTGTGTGAATTAAAAACATGTTGTTATCCAAAGTTAGTAAGTACAGACGTACCACTTTATACATGTATATGTATATTATAATGCACATATATGTTTCCTATATAATTTTCTCAAACAAGAAATTTTTAATTAATTTAGAATTTGATAACATTTTAATGTTTGTTAGATCTCAGTATTCGGTATGTCTGCTACCACAGGAATGTATTACAACAGTGTTACATTCTCGTAACGTATATTCACACGAGGATCTGTTTTATGTTGTATCTGGATATGGCAATCACAATTTGACATCAGAGAACATCAGTTGTGTCAAATGATTAATTGTTAGATTACCGCATTAAACGGCTTAATCGGTTTTAAACCTGATATAGCAAAATCACGCTGGTCATTTGACAATTCTTACATATCCTTTTAATCATGATAAAACGTGTTTAAATTCTATTTTTTTTTTCATATCAAGTATATTTGCACCACCGTCTACCTGGCCACGTTCTGTAATAGGGTCTATTTTATCATGACATTTGAGAACATCAGTTGTGTCAAATGATCAATTGTTTAATGAACTCATTTAAAGCGTCAGATGTTTGTGAACCTAAATCGCAAATTCACGCTGGCCATGTAATAGTATTGATGTGATATCACCGTGGCATTACCACAGTCTCCCTAGCCACGTTATAGGATAGGGTCTATTGTATCATACAATGTTTTTTATATCACGTGTTACATATTACAATTCGTTAGTTTGATCTTTATAGTTGGCGGGCTAATGCTACTTATTTTTAAAATACCGACCTGACTGGTGAAGTAATACAGCGGTTTGGATTCGGTAATATTGTTCATCATATTTGCGTTATCTCTCACCTACATTTGACTCGAAATGTGATGCCTTTGTTTTATTGAAAGGGTTATGTCGTAGTTATTGTAAAACTAAAAGTATCATTTTTGTCAATGAGGCTGTGTTGCGTTGTTCTATTGCACTTGAAGTTTTTGGTTTTTATAGCCAATCTAAATTTATCACTGTCCACTAAAAATCTTTATTCTCATTTGTGGCAATTTCAGGAATGTAAAGTACGTCAGTTTTATATTTTGCGGTCGACTAGCTGAACACGTCCGGCTTAAGACCAGTTTACATTACTGGTCTACATTATATGCATATGTCAAGACATATATGACAAAACGGATAGCGTAAATGGGAGATATATATCAATGTAATGACGAAAATATATTAGAACTTGTTCTAATTCGGTATGCCAAAGCAAACCTAATAGAAAAAATCACATGTAGCAAATGGTATTTGTCTTGATATAAAGTTGTAACTGCCCTTTTCAATAGTTCCACTCTACGAATCCTTCAAAGAAAAATATATTTAGCTCATTTGTCTTTCGTTATTGACTTAACTTGTCAGTTCCAAAGTTTTTATTTTGCTTCTGGATCATATGGATTGTGATTCAGACATGGATTAGTATGTTTATTTTTGATTTATTCTATGCTGTGTTCCTCTTGATATATCATGTTTAACAAATATTAAACGAACTTGAAAAAAATACCAATAACTCGTATGCTTAAGTCTTTAACATAAATAACAATTAACCTTAAAACTCTATATATATTACAATAAACAGTTTTTACCAGCATCATAAAAGAAACTAGGTTTTACAAACGACAGGAAACAGTATGATAAATTACTCATATAAAGAAACGGATGAAAATGTCTGTAGCACTGTTTGTGACAAAAGACATTAATTCCTAATGTAACTCGTCTTTAAGCAAACGAATGTTTGAAGGATATACAGTTCTTTACACAACAAGTGGTTGTGTTGCTCTAATTATTAATATCAAGGTAAGCAACAGTTTATGAGACCATAGACCATAGAGTGACTAAGTTACATACAGCAACATTCATACAAGATAACTAATTTACAAAAATTAACATCACAGATGTCAAAATGGTCTATAGGACGTTACTTACAGCAACACCCATAAATTTAACTGAACAGAACTCATTAATACAATTAACTACACATATGTCAAAAGCCCGTATAGAAAAATGAGAATTTCAATTTCACATTCTGTTATAAATTTGAAGCACCAGCATTAAGTTACGCAAAACTATTAATAAAGTAAAATCAACACAGTAGTTGTCGAGAATTTTTTCGAAACACATTGCCATGTTTTTATCACAGTGTGTATTCATTTTCTTATTTTCTGTTGTCTACATTAAGTGTGGATTGTTACATGGGTCCTTTTTGTTTACGAAACTTAAAATAATTCCTAGACAGACTTCAGTATAGATCATATAACAGTGCTTCTTAACTACATCAACAGACAGGATTCTGTCATTAAATCCAGATTTCGGCATACATATCCAGCGGTTTTTTTTATTGTACGAATGTGTAAGTTTTCTTGTCTTGTTTACCATTTCTTCCGTAAACTGTATCATGAGTATTTTTGTTTTTGTTCAGCCGTCTAATACTGCAAACTTGAAAAAAGTTAGAGGTGAGTAATGGCGTTTAACGTTCCAGTCAAGAATATTTAACCTATATAGAGACGTCGTTAGCTATAGACGAAGCGTGCCAATCCTTCACCAAATAATATATTAAGTTCATTTGTATTTTGCAAAGGACCTAACTTGTCAGTTCCAAAGATTTTACTTTGCTTCTGGATTGTCATTCGGACATGGATAAGTATGTTTGTCTATAATAATTGTATTTTGTTTTCCGCATGATATATCATGTTTTACAAATAGTACACTTAATTTCAAGTCTTAATATAACGAATGTGAAAAAATTCCAATAACTTGCCATGCTTTATCATAACAATACAATTAACGTTACAACCCTATATGTGTTGCAATAAACAGTTTTTACTAGCATCATAAAAAGAAACTTCGTTTTACAAACAACAGTAAAGAGTCTTATTTATTACTCATACAAAGAAACGGATGAAATGTCTATAGCACGGTTTGTGACAAAAACACATTTATTCCTAACGTAACTCGTCGTAAAAGTAATCGAATGCTTGAATGATATACAGTTATTTACACATCAAGTGGTTGTTATATTTTAATTATGAGTATCAAGGTTAACAACGGTTTATGAGACTATAGACCATAGAGTGACAAAGTTACATACAGCAACATTCATACAAGAGAACTCATTTATAAAAATAACCACATATATGTCAAAATGGTTCATAGGGAAATTACATACAGCAACACTCATAACGTTTACTAAACAGAACTCATTTATAAAATTAATACACATATGCAAAAATGACCCGTATTGAAAAATGCTAATTTCACATTCCGTTATATGTTTTAAGCACCAACATTGGATTATGCAAAAACAATAATAAAAATGAAATCAACCCAGTAGTTGTGAAGATATTGTGAAAACAAAATGCCATGTTTTCACAACAAAGTGTATTTATGTTTTCTGCATTATGTTTTGGTTGTCCTTTTCGCTTACGAAACTTAAAATAAATCCTAGACAGACTTCAGTATAGATCATATCACAGTGCTTCTTAACTACATCAATAGATCAAGATTTTGACGTCCATAACCAGCGGTTTATTTTCTATAGTACGAATGTGTAAGTTTTTTTGTCTTCAGTATCAATTCTTTGTAAACTATCATGAGACGGCTTTTTTATGGTTCCATTGGCTACTCCTTGATAGTTGTTCGGCCGCCTAATACAGAAAACTTCAAAAAATGTTTAATAATAAATACATAATTACATATTATACCAGTCTTAATTTAATACAGCACTAGCCGTTTCGGAATACAATTCCTCATCAGTAGTGCTTGCACCCAGATTATGAAACCAAAACTTTTTTCAAGATATTAAAAAGAAACCAAAAAGACAAAAATATATTGTACCAAAATCAGCTAAGGATATACTCTTCATGAGGCAGTTTACCTTAGTTTTTCAAAAATTTCCAATTCTTAATAGCAGCAATTTAGACATAGTATATTTCTGACAATTATTGCCTACTGAGTTTGTGATATCTTCGGGGCACCAGCCACCAGCAAAGATACCGCTTTAGGGTTTTAAATGACATATCATAAAGTACATACTGCATTATAGATTTAGATTAGTGTGTTTGTTTTTGAATTATTCAATTCTCAAAGAAGCTTTTAAATCCACAAAAGATTTGAATTTCTAACACTGACGGATCAAAAGCTGTAAATAAAAATATTATTAATATAAGGTTAGGATTAAATTAAAACACATATTCATGTTCAAACACAAAATTATAAAAAAATGAGAGCCTGCACATTTAATTAAACAGATGAACTTCCGCTCGAAGTAAGGTCGGTGCTTTGGCGTTTATGTTGGCATATATTAATATATTTTGCGTTCGATAGTTCCATTTTCCTTTTATTCTTAGTTTTTGATGAGGTAAGGTGTAAATGTAGCTAAATAGGAGGTGACTACCCTTCTGGAACATCACTTTAATATAGTAAAAGTCAGCTTGTTTAACGTATTTTGCAAATTACTACTTTTTCCGTTGAATTTAGGATTATGTTTTGGACATTGATTGGTTTGTTAGTTTTTATTTGTTAACTGTACATCAACTGTTGATTTTAATCTTTTTAATCACTGGTGTTTTACCAAGGGAAATCAATCTCTTTATCGGTATTATGCTGTAGACATTCATTTCCTTAACTCTAAATATTCAATAGAAATATATCGTTACATCTTGGGAATTATCTACCGTTTTATCATTAATCTGCAGTAAAATCTTTGAAATTGAAAACACTTCAGATCTGTAAACTTGTATGTAATTAAATGCTGTCTTATGTTGTTTATATTCAATACGGTTTTGAATAAGGTAAGATAATTACCATAATACCGTTGACCTTGTTGTGTCGATTAAAATAATTGTTTGAATTTAAATATTAAGGTGTTTACCCTTTCGGCCCATCCGGTCTCACTTTGCTGATGTAGATTATGGGTTACACTTCATGTTTCAGCTCCTAAGTTTTTGCTTTATAATTGTAGTTTTGACATGGAATGGCATGTTTATTTCAAAGTTTTTCCTTTTTTACTAGTTCATCGATAAAACCGAAGTGTTGTTTCAGGAATAAAATTAGACAGACCACATTGGTTTAAAACCCGTTTTACAATATATTTATCATATACATCTATTGTAGCTTTTGCGTTGATATCATATTGTTTTTGTTCGCTTCATTTCATTCCTTGTTTTCCAGTGTATTATTTAGTGTGTATTTAGATGACAATTGAAGTATTTATATTACAGGCAAATGTCACAGCGTGAAGATTTAAGACCACTTACAAGCATGTTTCAGCATTTCAATTGATAATGTTAAGAATTTTCTTTAATATTGTTCTTGTTGGAGATATAAATGGATTTTTCAATCACACTTTATTTATTTCCCTTATCTATATATTTTAAGATGTCACGTATATTATGATTGATGTAAATGAGGAATTTAATGTTTTAGACAAGTTTCTCTGGATTTTCATTTCGGATTCTATGCGAATATCAGTAATATTTCCAATAACATTTGCGAGAAAACACTACAAGCATTTAAACAAATTTCAATTACTTTATTGACTATATTTAATCTGCTTACGTCAAACAAGAATTTTTCACAATTCTGTTATAACATTAAGTTACACCAGAGGAAAAATTAACATATCTAGGTTTTTTATCTAAAAATCATATTTTCAAGATGCACTGTGTATAGTTACAGCAGGATATATAGCTGAGGATATCTCAAGTAAAGTAAAGTACTAATCAAAAACAAACATACTACTCTATGTCCACATCACAATCCAGAATCAAATTAAAAGCTTTAAAACTGACATGTTAGATTAACACGTGAACTCCCACTAGAAAGTGAGGCCAGGTGCTCCGGATAGGTAAGCACCTAAGATATCAAATAAAACATCAATAACTAACAAAACTATGATATCGCTGTCTCAGAAATTACGCTGTATACAAATGACGTGACATGTTCTATGTTCCTTTTATTTTCAATTTTGATAACAAACATGGCGGGTTCATCTAGCTAAATTGAAGGTGTTTACTCTTTTGGAGCACTTACTACACGTTGAAAATAACGTGTTTAACTTGGTTTTCCAGATTTCATTGGATTTACGTTTCCTTGGGATTGTGATTTCGACATGGTTTTTGTTTCTTTTTTATTTGAATATAATAATAATAACAGTTCGAATTCCTGTATCTATGCAACGATTTTGTATCAAAACATTTATGAAATGTCCAATTGCATTATTGCAGAAGTCTAATTCATCCAAAATGTATCGCCGATAATTTTAAAAGATTGTTCCATATTTCAACTGTAGTTCGTAAACTTTTGTATTAATGCCTTGATATTATTAGCTGTTGACTAGTGCAGTTGACTGTATGCTATGATAGATTGACTTCATAATTCTATTGACTTCAGGTAATTTCTATAGAAAATTGAATAATTGAAAATAAAGAAACGTACTGAAATGTCAAAAAAAACCTTAACAGCAATGACATGTCATTTTCGTAACAATATGTATAAAAAACATTTTTTAAACAGTTAATAGTTTTAATGTAAAAAAAAATCACACACACAAAAAGATTTTAGTTTTCTTAAAATAAATATTTGGAATCCCAACTCTTTATACTTTTAACAGAACCAGTTAAAATAAAACATAATGCTTTCTAAAAAGTTGTTTTAATATAAATTACTAGATTTTGAATTGAAAACAAAAACAAATACAATGTATTGGTGTATTGTAGAGTGAAAGATATTATAATATGTACCGCTGATTTTAATACAAATCGATAAGAAATACTTAAATCCGATTTGATCCTCCAATTCATTTACTACCCTGGATAAATTTTACATTTTAAAGTGTTTGCTTTGCATTACGTTTTGCGATTTGTACATGAACTGGTATGTTTGTTTTTCGTTAGACGATAATTTGAACTTAAAGATTGATTGCGTCTTTAGCCTAACTTGCAAGGTTTAAGTTATTTGCTTTACTTTGGTATTGTGATTTGGTCACGGATTTTTATGTTTATTTTAGACATTACACCAATACACAACAAATAAAATGTCTTGTAATATGGAAATGGTTTAAGTAAGATCATTTATGTGATGCACTGCTGCAAACAGAATCAAATCTAATTTACTTAACATGATCAAAGATTCCATTCAGAATATTCTGAATTATACAACCCAACTGTACTATGTATATAACGTATCAAAATGAATGACATGGGTTAAGGCAAACCAGTAAATCCTGATAAAAAAAGTTTGAACCATGCAACTGGCGCCGGTTTCACAATCATTCCTTAGCTAAGATTTTCCTTGACTTGATATTCTTTTCATGCATGACCATGTCATAATATAAAAACAAACAAAACATTTGAGACTGACCCGATAATAAAGTGTATAGTTTTCCCTCACGACAACAGAAGACCAACATAGGACATATGGCAAAAGGGGTATAACTCTTGATAAAATTGTGCGTTCCGTTATATAAATTCTTTTCTCGTTTTGAATAAAATTTCGACGTTAATTCAATTGGTATGTAGGTTAAATCGAACGCTGAATGTTCCATGAGTAAAACAAACTAATTTTATTTCAGCAAGACCTGCTATAGCGATCAATTTTATATATAGGCAACCTGTCTATTACAACTGCTTTAATTCAAAGTTTCTTCAATTTATTTTTCAAAAAAACTATTATTTTATTTACATATACTTTTAAAAATCGCATGATAAGAACTTTCACTGTAATAAAAATATTTTTAAAGGTATTTCTCAACTTAGTCAATAGAAAAATGGACAAAAAATAATTTTTCAAAGATCGCGCATTATTCGGTTTGTCGTGCAATAGTTTGGCTAATATTCATATTGACTATTAACTCCATTACAATTCAAGTGTTAAATATCCTCTACTAACGATTGGTTCTCACTATATTTCGACACACATTCGTCGAGATATATACCCGATGTTTTTTTTAATCGCTGTTACTCTCTGTAGCTCTAAAGTACATGTACATTCTTGACCGGTCGAAAGTTTAACACTAAGCTAACCAGTTAGTGCCGAATCGGCAGCTCATCTCTGTCCCTTTTTAGCTATAAATATCGACATCTGTGACCTATCGTTTGGCAGCTAAGTTGTCTTCAGACATACTAACATGGATGGGGAATATAATCAGCACAAGTTCAGTAGACAGTGCCTTGAAGAACCTATTTCAGTTTTATATTACACCGCCTCATGTTTCGGTCCGTATGTTGGAAATCGGGGTTCAAATCCCGATCGGGTTCGATAGAGACTTGAAAATACGATTTTTTGTACCCAGCATTAAAAAGGAAAGTTACGGCGTCCATAGTAAGAGGCATTAAAGGCCGGTGCCCCTTGTCACGATATGTGCGGCACGCTAAATGACCCTTCTTGTACATTGTCCTGAGCACAATACAAATGTCAAACTTTCTGCTTCTTAAACTAAGCTGGTGACATCTTGATATAAGTGAAATATTCCTGACTGGAAAATGAAACCTTATTCATTCAATTTGTCATTCCTATTGTTTTCCGTGCTGTTGGTTTTAACAGTAAATATTATTTGTTAATATAGTGTATTCTTTTTTTAAACATTTTTTTACCAATGCAAGGTATTATCGTCCAAACAGAAAGTGTTGATACAGAGATATGAACAGTATACTTTAATACTTAAAGAAAAATGCACCGAATAACTGTAACACATGACATAATGTTTTATTTACCTTGTCAATGGTATAGGTAAACAACTTTGACATATCCGCTCGACCTTTCATTTAAATATTTATCATGGACAATGTACATTTATGTATAGGGACCACTGGTGTTAATATTGTATATACTCACCTCTTTGAGTACACCTGTGCAATGTGTATGTATTAACTTGGATATTAACACCACTTTTGTATGGGGTGGACCCTCCTACATGAATATTCCTAATAAAAGGTCAAACAGACAGGTCAAAGTTGTTTACCTATAACCAGTTACACTACATATCACGTGACCAAATGACGTTTTGAAAGAGTGTCTCAGCTACTGCTGCAAAACCTGTAAGTTTTTAAAGATTGATATAATCTATACGAGAAAGGAGTGAAAGTGAAGCATTAATGTTTTATAATAACATTATATAAGTTTTACTGTCAATATTTCGCCCGTAATACTAATAACAGGTAAAACGCATTACTTTTTGTCCAAGCTAATTTTAACACATGTTTTCTAACGTAAGTACTATTAAGTTTCTATATATTTTGAATAATATTATTACTAAATCATTATTTTTAAAAATACTAGGTCCGAATATGTAAATAAATATTGACTCATAAAGTCTCAAACTGAAATCGAAAGAAATGAGAGCTGGAAAAACCAATCTACAAAACGAAAGTAGAACTTGTTAAAAATAACCGTGATTTCATTAGTTTTAACAGTAAATAATATACATTGTACAAAAATTATTTTGGATATAAAAATCAAATAGAAGAGGGGAAATTAATTTCCTTTCAACTAAAAAAGACATAATTAACATATTGCGCAGTGGTTGAGAAATGTTATGGCAACAAACCACTTATTTCTTCTTTCATAAACAGTGGTCCCAAAAACAAACGCATGTAAGAATAATTTTAATTGATGTAACAAAGTCACATAATTTAGTAAATTTGATATACCATAATTTGTGTTGTATAAACCTAATTTTTTATTCTTAATTTTAGGATATCAGAACTCATTTCAAGCACAACAAAAAGGCAATTTTAAAAGATTGGACACGTTTGAACCATGTCAACTGCTATGTTTGTTTAATATTAATATTGTAAAAATAAGTGTAATATATCCTTTTGTTGGGAACTTTGGTTTGATCTTATTTTCCCGCTTTATCTTCAAATTCATTTCTAACCGACCTGGCGTCATTGATCTTCCAACATTTCGGTCTCTATGTTTATCCGACCCCGCCTCCACTTTCGAGGCCAACCCCCGAGGGGTGACTTTGTGTTGTTGACTTCTCTGGGAGTTCTAAAATTAAATTAACTATCTAATAAAATATTTGTTCTTTATTTCTGGAGTTCAGTTCACAAAGTGACCGATATCTGAAAATCTTGCCAATGCTCACTTTTGGTCACGTGACTGAATCCACTACGACAACATTTTAATTTGACCAATTAAATTTTAAGATTAATAAATGTTAATCACGCCTTTGCTCACATGGCCAGGCAAAAGGTCACGCCCTCTACCACTTGACCAATGCAAAACATGACACGTGAATTTAGCTAATAACTAAGAACTTAATTAAACATTTTTATCTGAAACTTTTTGAGTAAAAATGGATACTTTATTTCTATAAAAGCATTTGCCATATTCTTCACATTACAAATCCCTACTGGAATGCATTAGTTCTGTATTTCCGAATTAAGGCGGAAACTACACAAAAGATGCCGACAAGACGATTACGTTAAGGGCGATTTCTTAATTGGTAACATATGACATTTCTTTGTTTCCAGAATTTGAGAAAGTATTTACAAAAACTATTTTAATTTACATTTACCTATGGATTAACTTCTATTAACAACTTATTCTTTTCACCGATTTATTTATTCTTCCCCTTTTCTTTCTATTTTTCTGTATTCATTTATTCTTTTTAACTTATTTATGAATTAAATTAATTTTATTTTGAATTATTTATCTTTTATTTATTCAATCAAAAACATCCCATTTTACAGCATAACATTAAACAGACGGTTAAGGACGCCTTTGTCTATTTTACATTTGCCACAAAAACTTTTATTATATTGAAAATCGAATTTTTAAATGTTCATGAGATTCGCAGAAAGTAATTCTGTTTCCGCACACATTGGGTTTATCACATAACTTTATAAGCGTTTAATCAATAAGCTTCTCATAAACGCCAAAAGGGAAAACATTTTGCTTTGAATCCGTTTCTTCTCCAAATTTATTATTATTATTACAACGCAACACATTTTGTTTATTACATAACTTAAAAGCCATTTTAAACTTCACAGGATGATATCATTCCCATGGTAGACCACTGCTGTAGCTCATTTGTCAGAGTACTCGCTCCGTAAGTGGGTGTCGTGGGTTCGAACCACGAACCACGAAACTTAAAAGTGGATAGTGACTGTTCTTTCGCCAAGCACTCGGCATTTCGAACTAAAAGTCACGATTCTTTCGGATGGAAACCTAAAATAAACGAGGTCTCGTGTCGGATAAAGAACCCTGCTGTTTTATGCCATCAGCGCAATTCGCACAGGCAAAATCTCTGCACCTTCACTTACAGCTGGCGACGTCTCGATATACGTGAAATATTCTTGACTGGGACGTTAAACACCATTACTCTACTCCAATCATTTCCATTGTGGCTGATACTATGGTTAAATGAATATATAAAACATCACTATCAATCAGCTGTTTGACCAATTCACATGTGACATACTTTTCAGTTCGGTGCAAGATCGATGAGATGTTCTATTTATTGTGCTCGTCACAAGCAAATTACATTTGTACTTTTTCTCAAAATATTTAAATTAGTTCAAAATTAAAAGTATTTTCTTATTCCTCTCAACAGGACTACCATGGCAACCTCAAAAGTAGATATGGTCCAATGGCAATGCGGAAAATCACTCCTAGAATGCCTCGGATTTATGTTTGAGAATGAGATAGCGTGTGATGTTACTTTTCTTGTTGGAGAGAAAAAGACAGAAGTAAGAGCCCATAAGACAATATTGATATGCAGAAGTCCGGTTTTCTATGCGATGTTGAATGGTCCATTAAAGGAAACCGACGTTATCACCATTCCGGATATAGAGAACGATGTTTTTAAGCAGGTTCTGAGGTAAGGCATTAATTCGTTTTAACTGCACATGTTTATTTTATTGCATATCTCTCCGACTTGATTAAAACTGAAAGGAAACGGAAAATAGTTTCCAGAAAAAGATATCAAGTCCATGTTTTAATCACAACACCAAACTAAACCAAAAACTTGCAAATTAGATTCAACTTGTGAACTGCCAGCACGAAAGTGTGGCTAGGCGTTCAAAACAATTGGATAACTCAAGCGTTTTGATATAATTTTGTGTCCATCCCATGGGTCAATATATAATCACCAATACCCATGTGTTTACCATTGCAACTATTACTTTGTAAACTAAGTATTTTATGTTATTATTAGCTCATCTGACCGAAAGGTCATGTGAGCTTATGGCATAGCGCATCGTGTGTATGTGCATGCATGCGTGCGTGCGTGTGTGCGTCTTTAACACCTATTTTCGACTTCTCCTCTGAAACTACTGGGCAGATTTCAATGAAACTTGGCCAGAAGTATATACGGGCCTGTGCAATTCAGATTTGTTCGTGATGTTGCCATGGCTACAATAACTAGGTCATGATGACCTAGGGGTACAGAAATCTTAAAAATTCTTCTTCTCTAAAACCAATGATTGAAGAAAAAATCTGATGTGATATTTGGCTTCTCTAGGGTCTTAAGCCTATAGTTTGTTCATTTTGTAAAATTCGGACAAAAAATAGGTTACGCGTTTTTACGTTTCATTTAAAAAATCGTAATATAGCTTCAAATTGTTATAACTTGACTATTTGACCAGATAATGACATGGGTTTTTTCAGTTTTGGCATATTCTTGTAATTACCTTCAAAATGGGGTCAAGGTCAATTGTAAAGGTCATGACCTATTTTTTTTTACTTATTTTAATCATTATCTGCAAAACTATAAACTGTTTATATAGGCATGTATATTGAAATGTTGTAGATATTGATACAACGATCATTTTCATGCATAAAAAAGTCATGGGTTCAAAGGTCAAGGTCACAGATGCAAAATTATACCAAAATGGTTAATTATCTCTAAAACAATAATCTTTTTGTATAGACATGTATATTACAATATTGTAGAAATTGATTTAACGATCATTTTGATATATAGATTAAAGTCATGGGTTCAAAGGTCAAGGTCACAGATGCAAACGGATACTGAAATGGTTAATTATCTCAAAATCTATAAGCTTTTTGTATAGACATGTATATTACAATATTGTAGGAATTGATTTAACGATCATTTTGATATATAGATTAAGGTCATGGGTTCAAAGATCAAGGTTACAGATGAGAAAGGATACTGAAATGGTTAATTATCTCAAAAACTATAAGCTTTTTGTATAGACATGTATATTACAATATTGTAGGTACTGGCCTAACAATCATTTTGATATATAGATGAAGGTCATAGTTTCATACTTTTGTTTTTGATTTTTTAGATTTTTATAAATAATGTATTGTAGATAGACTATATATACAGTCTATGTAGCATTCTTGGGGCAGGATATGATTAATTTGCAAAATATCTGAAAATGAGGAGTTCTCTTTAAGAAATGTTATTGACCATTTAACCTATGCATGAGATATGTACTTAGCCTCAGGTGAGCGTTAAGGCCCGTGGGCCTCTTTTTTATCAACTTCAATGATATCTTCTTAAAGGGTCATTAGATTTTAACGCAGGTTTTTTAAAACTTTTCTTTTTGTTAAAAGAAATGGGTAAGATAAAGTTTAGCTCATCAAATTTGGGTCTGATTAGTCAAAATTTCATAGACCCGTCTTATTAAAATGTTGAGATTCTCTCACCATTTCAAGGAACCCTGAATTATTATGATCAACTGATTTTGCTCCCATAATAGCGATTGCTACTTTGAATGTGCGTTTAATACATTCAAAGTCCAAAGTCACTGGAATAACATTGTTGTAATATAGGCATCTCTTTCAAAAACATTTCGTGACTAATATTTTAGCATCTTTAAGCAAGTAATTCCTTATGTCACTGTGAAAACACTTGTTTTGTAAGAACTACATACAAAATGAAAATAAATTCGAAATTGACTTCCTTAAGTCGTGAATATATTAATAACTTACAATGTTATTTTTGTTTCAATTTGCTATATTAAGAAAACTATCGTCATCGTTTCTTTGTTTTAATATATTCAGAATTTAATTCTATTGTACAACAGTAGTAAAATGGACATCTGTTTTAAAATCATTCCGTGATATTGATTTACCCTTTGTTATTATTATTCTTCTTCCGTATTTTTCCGCCACACTTTTGTAAATAGCATAGCCCAAGAACGGTTTGGTGAAATGTGGTGATACTTTGTACACTTGTTTTCTATGACATGCAGTTGTGCCTTTTACTGGTCACATCTCATTGGTTGAAATAGAAAGGGAGATGATATCAAACTCTACTGATTTTGCACTCTAGAATAAAACCTAATTTACCGATATTGATGAAAATTAGTTATAGGTACAATTTCAGATGCTCTACATGTTGCACAACAAAGTCGGTCATTGTGACCTTATTTTCATTGTCCAGTGAGTTTCTTCAATATTTTAAGAGTAAGTGAATAAATTAGACGAGACTACTGATTTTGATCAAACTTTGTTTATACTTATGACTATATGAGCTTTATTTGCAACTTAGAAAAGATCATAGTGACCTAGATTTTAGTCCAGTGATTTCTTTGATAAGTTTAATAAAACAATTTGGATGAAATTTAGTTGTAAGTACAACTTCAGATGCTTTATGTGTGTCAACACAAAATAGGTCATTGTGATCTATATTTTCGTGGCTCAGTGATTTTTTCCTGAAAGTTGCAGTACCTTAGATAGTAAAACATTAACACGTTTTGTTATGAATATGCATATGGAAACACCATAATTATATAAAAATTAACAATCTCAAGAAGTTATTAAACCTGTATCTTCAGTCAAATACATCTATCATTGCTACTACTAACACTATCAGTTCTTTTTTTAATATACAAGGTTGCCACCATTGGGGGCGACTTACCCCGCGATTGAACCCTGCTCAAACGCAATGTCTAGTCTTAATTTTAGCAAACTCTTACGTTACTATGAATCAATATGTGTACCATAACTTTATAAAACTTGAAAAAAAATATTCAAAACGACCGCTTAAATTCGTGAATTTCAATGAACATTTGCCAAAACTATATACAGCTTAAACGCAATATCCAAAATGAATTCTTAAATCCGTGATTTTTTAATATCTAATATCATTTAATTTGCAATATTAAGGACAATCGTACTTAAGGAATGATTGTTAAACTGGGCCCTGTTTGGAAACACTTAAAATGACAAAAACAAATCATGACATGGTATTACTAATTGCAGGTATATATACACAGATGAGGTCAATATCACGGAAGAAACAGCTATTCCATTTTTATATGCAGCCAAAAAATACTGCTTAGATGGTCTTTCAAAACGATGTGTGGAGTTCCTGGAATCTTCTATGACGGAGGAAAACATATTTGTATTATTTGAACAAGCACATTTGTATGACGATCAGAATCTAGAAGACAAATGTATGGAAAAAGTCAAAAGAAATTCACGAAAATGTTTGGAAAGTCCATCTTTCTTGGAGCTTTGTCATACTTGTTGTCAGAAAGTCGTCGCTTCTGATGATCTGTGTTGTTCTGAAGAGCTGATATATGAACGTGTTATACAGTGGTCAGAGGCAGAATGCTTGCGTCGCCAAATAGAAGTTTCCGATGTCAACAAGAGAAAGGTCCTTGCTGGTATATTATACAAAATTCGTTTCCCTTTGCTGAATAAAGATTATTACGGTCGCCATATCCTGAATAACGATTTACTTACAGCTGAAGAAAAATTAGATGTTGTAAAACACCATTATAATGCTGTAGATTCTCCAACTATGTTTGCGAACAAAGAAAGGCAGTCTTATGAAATAGCAATTCGATTTACGAATGATTGCAGAACTTTTAATTGGGAATATAATGGGAAAAGCGACAACATAGCTTTTAGAATGTCAAAAAATGTTATTCTACATGGTGTAGTACTTTATGGCGATAATAAATCTTCTGAATATAATGTAGAACTATCCATCAAAGATTGCAACGGTACCACGCTATCATCAATAAAGACAAAATACACAGCTTCTCTTTCCGATTGTACGAGTAACATTCTATTAGGCAAATCAGTTATCATTCGTGCCAATGCAACGTATAGAGTAGTAGCCCTGATTCAAAGAGTGGAAGAGGAGGACATACAGAGTTATCTATTAATGGTGTTACTGTTACATTCGTTACTCTAGCAGGTGATGTATTAGCCAATAATGGTACCAGTGTATCAGTTGGACAAATTCCTGGACTTTTGTAGTCTGAGTACAAATTTTGAATTTGCTTGGTTAACGGATTGTTGAAATCCATCAATGGATGTATTTTCATCGTTATATTCAGTTATTGGGGTATTTTCTTTATAACTGACCAATTCATTATGAGTTTATCCTAAGTTGTAATATAATCATTTTGTTGTTGTTTAGGGTTATGTTTCCTAATGCTAAGGACATGATGTTTGGATATGATACTGTTTCTATAATCCATTAATTCAAGACCATTCTTTTCTTAATTAGGATCATCACCAAATTAAGTTTTAATTTTAAAATTAGTGGTCCATTTATTTGCATATTAAAATGATATTGAGAAATAGTGATAAACTGTAAGACGCATTCAATTGTTATATATATATGTGTGTGTGTGTGTGTGTGTGTGTGTGTGTGTGTGTTCACTAGAGTGATTATTATAACTGTATAGTGTATTGTGTACTTAATTATGTATGAGAGGTAATGATCTAGTAATGTCAAGCCTTTTTAAGATATGGTAGAGTGTCATTTGTTTATGTTTTGGATTCAGTTTTATCAGGGATTTCTAGAATTAATATGTTTACTTGTACTACATAACTTTTTATATTTATGGAGATTTTTTTAATTACACGAGAGAGAGAGGGAGAGAGACTGTGTATTTTGATATTGCATGTTGTTTAAGTGGATTTTTATTATTTTATAATAATACACATTGTGAACCTATATTAAACAACTGGACTATACATTACAATTATCAATTTACAAAAATGTTTTTATCATTCATTTATTTAAAACTAGACACCACTGATTTAGAAATTGATTTTAAACTTTGTTTCGTAGCTGTTTCGGACATTTTCATAAAAAGTTTTACTATAAAGGATTTTCGGATACGGATATGAAAATTCATTGTTCAACATTTGTGGACTTACATATATATGCTGCAAAATCAGATTTTTAAGTTTATTGTACATTTTGTAATTGGAAATTGATAGGTTTTCTATTTTAAAATTAAATAATCTAAAAATAATACACAATTTTGTTGGTTTGTTGGTCAAACTTCTTCTTACAATAAAGTTTTTTTCTGTTTTAAATTAATTTTCTAAGGATAATACACAATTTTGTTCGTTTGTTGGTCTAACTTCTTGTTACAATGAAGTTTTTTTTTCTTCTTTAAATTAAATTTTCTAAGATAATACGTTGGATAATTTGTTGGTTTGACCTCTTGTTACAACCAAGTTTGTTGTTGTATGTTACACAATTTAAACCTAAACATATAGTAAACGTCAACAATATAAGAACTAAACACCTTTGCAACTGAAAAATATACTTTGCAATTGCAATTTTGATGGTTTAACGGACATTGATAAAGTCCAATTCGGACTACATAATAACTTTATTCAAACATTTTAGAAAGTGAAAGTGGACAAAACAATTGTCACTTTTGTCATCGTCACATTCTTTAGGGATATTGTATTTTCATTTTTCATGTTCCACCAACCTTATTCTAACATTTTAGAAAGTAGGCAAACATTTTGTCACTTTTGTTATCTTCTGTTACATTTTTATGGATATTTTATTTTCATTTTTCAGTTTTCCAAATTTATTCTAAACATGTTAAAAAGTTGACAACAAAATTGTCTCTTTTGTCATAGTCACATTCTTTGTGGATATAGCATTTTCATTTTTCATCTTCCTCCAACTTAATCAGGACATTATAGAAAGTAGCAACACCATTGTCACTTTTGTCATCTTCACATTTTTTATGAATATTGCATTTTCATTTTTCATTTTTCCAAATTTCTTCTTAACATGTTAGAAAGTAGACAAAAAATTGTTTCTTTTGGCATCGTCACATTCTTTGTTGATGTTGCATTTTCATTTCTTTTATTTCAATTTTTCCAACATTGTTACTTTTCCAATCGTCACATGTTTTTGTGGATATTTTTTTTTCATTTTCCAAATTTATTCTTAACATGTTAGAAAATAGACAACAAAATTGTCTCTATTGACATCGTTACATTCTTTGTTGGTATTGCATTTTCATTTTTCATGTTTCTCCAACTTTATTCACAAATTTTAGAAAGTAGGCAACAACATTGTCACTTTTCTCATCTTCACATTTTTTTATTATATTGTATTTTTATTTTTCATTTTTCCAAATTTATTCTAAACATGTTGGAAAGTTTTGTCATCGTCACATTCTTTGTGAATATAGCATTTTAATTTTTCATCTTCCTCCAACAGCAGGACATTTTAAAAAGTAGGCAACAACATTGTCACTTTTGTCATCTTCACAATTTTTATGGATATTGCATTTTCCAATTTTATTTGAACATATTAGAAAGTAGGCAACAACAATGTCACCTTTGTGATCGTCACATTTTTTGTTGATATTGCTTTTCATTTTTCATGTTCCGCCAACTTAATCAGGGCATTTAAGAAAGAATGCAACAACATTGTAACTTTGTCATTGTCACATTCTTTGTTGCCATTGTGTTTTATCATTGTCAAATTTCTGTTGTCAGATATGATTTTTCTGCTACGTTATTTAGAACTAATTTTCATGTTTTTCATTAAAATTCAGATGCATAACAAGTGACTTTATTTAGTTAATTTTATGTACCCATCAATTAATAAAAACATTTTCAAAATGTATGACATTTCATTTAAGGGCAGTTACGTTCTTACAGAGAATGATTCGTAAATGCTCGCCAGTGAAGACAGTACTACAAGTTCTACCGATAATGCAGTGTTTAATGTACACATATACTTATCTATGCTACTTATGGACGCAGTGCAATGCCAGTGCGACGCAATAATCAGTAACTTCGCGCAGACATTAATAGAATAACGCAATGAACAATTGACATATCGCCGGCCACGCCCACAATGTTCCGACACTGGCCGCCATCACGGTAACAAAACAGCGTCACGGCAACTAATGACGTTTTAGTGTCAGTGACGTCATTAAACTGCACAATTCTGGCCGAGTTTTCATTCTTTTTGCGTGTAATTCAAGAATGTCGGCCCTTTGTCGTAACACTGTGGGCGTGGCCGGCGATACCTCAATTGAGTCATGGCGCGTTTTCTAAGTGAAGTTAGTTGGTATGTTTGGTTTTTTATTTGATCGATTTAATGCCTATAAATGAAGAAACTACACATGGAAATCAAGACGTAATGGCACTCAAACAGGATTGGACTCGTGCCACAATGTCATTTCTCATGCCATCTCTGAAAATGGACGCCAAATTAGTCCTATTTATTTACTAATGTATGACGTATGTATAATTGTAAACAGTCACATATTAGGTTCAGTAATGGTATTTATCGTTCCAGTAGTGACATAATGAGAAATAATTCCTATTTAACCTTTTAATACATTATAACTGTAAAGGCAAAGCTTTTTTAACCTTTGTAACTATACAAGGAAACTAGCATAGGGTATATATGAGACACATATTTATTCAGAACATGCTACCCATTCAAAATTTCTTTGGATACTTTCAGCGCCCGATTGTTCCATGTTTCTTTTCATCTCAATTTTGATTATATAAGTGACAGGTTTTGCTATCTAATAAGGAGGTAGTTCCCCTTCCGGAGCACCCGGTCCCATCTGCCTGGTGCAAGTTTACGTCTGATTTGTATTGTGATTTGAATATGGATTAGTACGTTTGTTTTATTTTAGAAGTCCTTCATCGAATTTGGCACGCGCCACACTATCTTTCATTACCCTTTAAAATACCATGATCAGAATGTCATTTCTTATATTTCGATAAATATTTTGTACCTTGGCGCTATTTTTTCCATATATGCGCGTGTGAGATAGAGTTTTTAGCCATGCGAGATCGTCGTATCTCACATGACCACGCAACCCCCTGTGTAGGACATGACGTAATATTACGGGAAAATTGATACACATCAAGGGTCATTACCCCCATTGTCTTTCATTGGGAATTGAAATACAATTTGTTCTATATGTTTCATCGAAGACAGGTACAGTCATATTGTAATATATAATTATATTTTTATGTCTTTTTCAGAACTTGCTACCCATTCAAAATTACTTTGGATATTTTAACGCCCGATTGTTCCATATATCTTTCGTTCTCAATTTTGATTATATACATGACAGGTATAGCTATCTAACCAGTAGGTGGTTACCCATCTGAAGCAACCGGCCCACTGTCCTGTTGCTAGTTCCCATGTTTAACTTGATCTGCCAGTTTCAAAGTTTTTACTCTGATTTTGGATTGTGATTTAAACATGGATTGGTATGAACAATTCGCCTGCAGCTTGCAAATATATACAGGTCCAAGCCGAAAGCTTGGAGTTCCAATTTAATGTTGTTTATAGGCAGGCAAGAGTTTGTCAGCTATAACACATTATTACATGTTTTATAAATGATTTGTCCAATATAGGTGACATACCACTAGATCAAATAAATGTAAATTCGACACAAAACAACTGCAAAACACAGAGTTCTCTCTCTTTGTACAGTTTAAACACAAAACCTGCTGTATATTGTTTATAGGTTTGATGACTCTGTGTCCAGGATTGCCCTGGATATATTTGACGTCTCAAAGTTGCATGTTCCTTTCACACTATTTTGATTACACACGTGGCGGGTGTAGCTAGCAAAACAGAAGGTTTTTATCCTTCCGGAGCATCCGGCCTCACGTACCTGGTGGCAGTTCACTGTCTAACCTGATTTGTCAGTTTCAAAGTTTTTACTTTGCTTCTGGGTTGTGATTCGTACATTGATTAGTATGTTTGTTTTTGATTGGTAAAATTGTTTTCAGAGATTGCTATCAAAGCATGAATAAAAACTTTTTCTGCGTCGAATGATACTACGAAACTATCTTTTTTGCCGTAGGAAAAAGAAATGATTTTTAAATGCACTAACGAAAAATATTGAATTTTGCTCCATTTCCAAATATTTTCAAATATTTTGAATTTTTAAATAACTCATTTATAATTGTAGACTAAGTAAACAATCATTCCGCAATTTACAATTAATGTCAATATTGAGTTGAAATAAAGCTTCTTTCAAACAAAAACTGAAGATTATCATATAACACAATTTTTTTTATAATTATTATTATTTTTGTTTATTTACTGGTTTTTGTTTTGTTTTTTTTTTGGGGGGGTCTTTTACCAAAATGACTCCATTCAGTGAGAATATTGACTTTTGATACTAAAACTGAACTTTTCAAATAATTTTAATAGCATAGGTTTTAGCTATCATCCAATTAAAGGGTAAAGGATTAAAGGTTGTAATGTCACTCTGTTTTAATGGCTATTCCTATCTATCTATTCATTCCACTTCTGTATAGTCCCTCTAGCAAACACAAGGAAGGTTATTCCTCCAAAGGTATACCATGCTGCTGTTGTATAGAAAACGATCTGCCATTGTTCCATAGATTGCTACAAAAATACAACTTAAAAAATACATTTCGCATCTGTTGGACTAGATTTGAAAAAAAACTTTTTTAAATATATTAATTTACAATATATTATTAATTTCACGCCCTTTCTCTATAAGTTCAGATTACACAAGTTTTTTTCAGGATTCCGTTAAGAAAGGTTGAAATTTTAAAACATGTTAAAATGTCACCATCATACATTTCTCTACTTCATGTTTTCAGGTACGGGCATGATATTCATCACAGTATTTCAAAATTCATCATATATATTCATAACGGAAAAATAATTGTGTATTTTAGAAATATGTTAAGGACATAACCGATGAAGTCACAACAAGCAAACGGATACTAAAAATGCTCATTGTAAAACTTAATCTTTTATTTGATTTTACCTGTTCATAAAACAATCGAAAGAAGGCGATTGGGATACAGAAAGCGAGCATTAAAAGAAACCTACGGGTTACTTGGGAAGACTAATCAAAAACAAACATACTAATCCATTTCCGAATCACAATCCAGAACCAAAGTAAAAACTTTGGAACTGACAAGTTAGGTTAGACACGTGAACATCCACCAGGGAAGTGAGGCCGGGTGCTCCGGAAGAGTAAGCACCTCCTGTTTAGCTAGCTACACCCGTCACGGGTGTAATCAAAATTGTGTGAAAGGAACATGGAACTATGAGACGTCAAATATTTCCAAGGCAATCCTGGACACAGAGACATCAAACTTATCAACAATACTGTGATGGCGGCCATAAAACTTTTTGAGGGCCTTGATAAGCCTAGGCTTGCAATATCCCTGAGTCAACAATTTATTTACAAGCAGCCTACTTCGTTGTACAAAGTCCCCGTAGTGGGAACAAGCTCTACCATAGCGTATTAATTGGGAAACAAATACACCATAAGCAGGAGAAGCAGGTATATTGCTGCATACAAAAGGAAAGTTGACAATAGAAAAGTTGTAGTCATCACGTTTGTCATAAAAATTCAAATGTAGCCTTTCTTGTGTATATTATACCAAGATCCAAGTTCTCTCCTAAAGATCTCACATAAAATGTATTTCACTAAGCAAGTTATGGATTTGGAAATGTTATCCTGATTGATTTTTAATCTTTCTTGAAAAATTAGAGGTTATTAAATTTCAATTTGCCAACTTAATTAACACCTAATAAATCATATATTTTCATGAACTAATCAGAGTAATACATATTTTAGCCCTAGTCAGAATTTGAGCCGAGTACATTTTGTCGCATAACACAAAAGATGAAATGTTAAAAAGACGACTTATTAATTAATTAGTTCATAAAATCTTCAAAATATGCCATTTAATATGCTAAAGGCGAATATGACTTCATATTTTATTTTTGACATCCCAAAATTCCTATAACCGAAAATATTAGTTCTTCGTAATTTTAAACAATAAAATCGCTAAAATACCCGACCTTTTTCATACAGTTTATGAACAACATCGTTCAAATTCATAATCACACAGTAGAACTTTATTCCAAATGTAATCCAAATTGGTAAAAAAAAAGTTTACTGATGTACGGACAGCCCGAAGAGCAAGCTGGCTCCGGTTTTATAATGTTTTCCAAAGATTTCCCTTCGCTTAAATCTTGCAAATTTGGAAAAACTGTTAATTGTTGTTAGTTTTTAAGATATTCTTTATTTTGAGGTGTCATATTCAAGACTTTTCTGAAGTTTATCACATCAATATAGTACTTTTATTTTAAGTGCCATAAAATATCGTCAACATTTCTCAGATTTAAGTTAAGGAAAATTTTGAAGAATGATTCTGAAATAGGGGTCTGATTTCTACATAACCACTTAAATTTACGATAGGTTTATTTAATATAATTAGTGAAGTTGTCTGTAAATAATTGATTATTGTAATTTAAAAAAAAATACTGTCAAAATCACAAAACAAAGATCAAATTAAGAAAAAAGACAACCATAACACTCGCAAAGATCAAACTCTAACATTGTTACACGTGCCGGTTGAGCTAGCTAAAAAGGAAGTGCCAACTCTTCCGGAGCATCCCACCTGTCTTCCTACTGATGGAAATTCATGTGTTTAGTTTAACTATAATTGTCAGATTCAAAGTTAAAATTTGCTTTAGGATTTTGATTTGGACAATGATTGGTATGATTTCTTCACTACAACTGCACGATCATACATTCATATTAGATTGATTCGGGTTTACATTACATAAAGGTAACTTACATTATTCTTTGTTAAAATTCCAACAATGTATGGAGCAATTATCCCTGATAATGTGGCCAATGTGTTTGAGATCCCATACAGTGTACCTAAAAATAATGGTTAACATATAGTTATCAAACAGTTATCGATTTGCCGACAAAAAGAAAAATTTGCTGATTTTTCCTAAAACTAATAATTCTGTCGGTAGTTAAATTTTAAAATATTTTCAGGTTTAAGGCAATCTCGGATATCGAAGTCAATGATGACCCAGAACGTTACCAAGTTGCTGGAAGCGTTTCCACAAGATGTGGATGTTTTTCTTATACTGCAAAAATGTGTCATCGACTTTGGACATTCATGATTGCAATATAATAGAGCACAATCATGTCCATCTTGTGACCGTCGTGTTATCGTAAGAACTCATATTACCGTGCGTTAAATGAGCTTTCCGTTCAAATTATAACAGAAATATTAAGCCCTCGTCATGTATTGTGAAGAAAATTACAATTGGACATTATGTAAAACAAGTATGAAAGATGACGAGAACTTGTTTATAATACCGTAATTGTTTTTATGCTACCTGAATATTTCTTTTTCATTTTGGATGTTAATTTCTGTTATAGTTGGCAAAATACAAAAATGCTAATCTATTTTTTTTCTTTAGTGTTTTTTTAACAGACAGAAGTTATACAAAATAAATTTTGTATACCCAACAGCCACTTTATATATCGTACAAATACTTAATACAGACAATTAATGAAGAGAACCAGTTCCTGTTTTTAATTATCAAACTAACCAAATATTAAATAAAAACAAACATATTATTCAATGTCTAAATACAGTTTCAAAGCAAATTCATTTATGAAACTGACAAATAAATTAAATGTTTAATTCTACAAGGGAGGTGAGACCGGACGCTCCGGAAGGGTAAGTACCTCTTGTTATTCTAGCTTCGCCTGCCACTGTCTATTCATTATTCAGAGTGAAAGAACATGAAACTATTAGACGTCAAATATTTTAAGAATAATCCTTGACACAGTGACATCATACTTAAAAATATCTTTCACCAATGCATTCACTGTTCTTACCTGCAAAGTTTGGTGCTATGTCTATGTGGTTAACATTGAAACCACTATCAGTAAGCGTAGCAATGGCAGCTGATAAAACTATTAGAGTAACTACGGTTACTTGATTACAGCCAGCTAGCTTCACTAACACTAGAAACAATCCACCCAGAAATGTTGCTATAAATAAAATATAAGTATAGTAAAATTTGCAGGTGAATAGACTAAATCAAAATCAAACAGACCGACCATGTCAAAATCAAATCACAAAGCCAAATTAAAGTCATACCTTCGGAAACTTGCTAGTTTAGTCAGGAGAGTAGGCAAACACGTAAATTTACGTGTCTGCACCTGTTGTCTAGCTAGCTACATTCATCACAAGAAAAATAAACTTTGAGAAAGTAACATGGAACAACTGAACAACTACGAGACGTCAAAAATACCTAGGAAAATTTTTATACATCGTATTGATAAATAATATTTATATGACGAAAAATGTTTTTGTACCTTGACCAGTCTTAGTTAAATATTTGCGATGTCCCAATACAGCCATTTTATGAAGGCAGCTTACTTAAAAATATATATATAAAGTAGAAATACAGTCGAAACAGCCTTAAAAAACCACCTCAAAGGTCAATTGCTTTTAAAGACTAGTAGAAATTTACACTTATTAATTTTTTCTTGTTATTTGAACCTCTATATAGGGATCACCGGCCCATAAAAGCCACTTTTACTTGAGTGGCCTTTACAGACAACTTTGAAGCTTGCAATTTAAGTTACCCACGTTAACGTCACAAGGAAAGTGAAACCGGCTGCTTTAAAATGATAAGACATGTCTAACTAGCTTCACCCTTTACGTAATGAAATTATACAATATAAACTTCTTTTACTTTTTTCCAACATCGCCATTTTAAGAGGTAAAGTTGTTATGGTTACCATATTCTCATACAAGTCAACAAGAATGACACGTTACCTAAAGAATTGAAAAGTTTTCTGGTGTTGGTTGTTGACAGCCATTTTCTTCGCCTTATAATGTCCGACACTATTCCACTTAGCAACGAAACGATCCAACATATAACATACAAAACAGACATCAATACACCATTCTGAAAAATAGAAAATAAGACCTTTTAATATCATTTACTCTCCTCTGTCACTTCTGAGAAGGTGTCATTGTCTTTTAGTAGCCATTCCTGAATGATGAGTATCATGTGTCGTCGCAAACTACACACGCATGAACAACATTGTGCTTAATGCTTAAATTTGCATCCACGTGTGCGTGTGTGTGTGTGTGTGTGTGTGTGTGTGTGAACAATAGCTTAAATTTAACTCTCATTACTGGAAAATGTGGAAAATATATTGATACGCGTGCATACTTGTCATTGAAATTCTACATGATACAATCCATGTTCTAAATATACAATGTGATTTTTCCTTTTGGTGAAAAGGCAAATTAAAAAAATGAAAATAAAAACTATGAAGCTAGCAAAGCATGTTTAATACTAGAACAAATAAATCAACATGAATATGGTGATAAAGAATTTAACAAACCTTTGACACGTCAATATTCTGTATTCTGTTCATATAAGTAGGAAGAGTTGTCATTATGGTAAAGTCTCCCCAATTATAGGATAAATGGGCTATACATATCGCCCAGACAGCAGGCGAGGTAATAATTGACCTATATGGGATCTTAAGATTCTGAAAACAAATGATTACGATTAAATCAAACACAACTAGAACTTTCTCTTGTGAACAAATACCCCTGCCACTAACATTTTATTTTTTCCGTCGACCTTGATTTTTCCAATATGACCTTGAATCAAGGTCATGACACACCTTTGGACCATGAAGATTATTCATGTAAAGTTCTATGACAGTCGTCGAAAGCAAATATGGATTTTTTCGAGGACGGGCAGACCTATATACTCCCATCACACAAGTTTGCGGTGGGTACAAATACACCAATATAACTCAAAAACAATAAAAACGAAGTTACTGACTCTATGTTTAAACTCGTCATAAGTTCCCTAAGCAGTGAGAAAGGATGATCCGAAAATAATTTATTTTAATTACACTGCGAGAAGTTTTATGTCAGCTTTATTACGCTTAAAATATATGTATACAGATATTGTTTTCTTAATGATTGGAAATGAAACTCGCAGTTATTATTTGATAAGAAAAATATATTTTTTAAAAAAATTTTTGCTCTCCATATTTTCTTTAACATTGTACCATAGATACACATGTAATAATCAGAACGGTTAAGAAATAACGGAAACATTAATTTGCTTAATATGCGAACCAGAATTTTTTTTTAAAAAAAGACAATTTTTTCAATGCATAATATGTTCGGGACAATACCTAGAACGATTAAAACACGACATAGATACAGGAAAAATGAAAAAACAGTCAAAACGAGAGGAGGGGAAAAGACAAAAATCTCTCTGGGTAACTGATGATAAGAACTTCCGTCGTCTTTGAACAGTAATCATCAAATACAAACATCACAATTCATGTCATAATCACAATTCAAAAACCGAAGTAAAACCTTTCGTGAAACAAGTGAACATCAACACGGGAAGTGAAATCGGATGCTCGGGAAGGGTAATCACCTCTTGCCACTTACGTGGAAGTTCACGTGTTAAACTCAATTTTCCCGTTTCAAAGTTATTACTATGCTTTATTATTGTAATGTGGACATGGATCGGTGTGTATTTGATTTGTTTACCTTTTTTATTCCTACAGACCTTTCGATGTATATTCTTTCTTTATCACTTATCTTTGGATGTACTGCTGGGGAATCATACACAAATCTAAACCAAAACGCTGTCGATACACATCCAGAAATACCTAGTGAAATCAACAACAAACACGCCAGTTCATGTTCAAATCACAATTCAAAGTGAAAACTAGGTAAATAGTGTGAACACCAGCGAAGTGAGACCGGTTGCTCAGGAAGGCTATGCACCTGTTGTGTAGCTAGTTACACCTGTAACGTGTGTAATCAAAATTGAATGTGAAAGGATCATGGAACATCGGGACGTCAAATACATCCAAGGTAACCGTGGACACAGAGACATCATGCTTATCAAAAATATTGTGATGACAGTCATTTAACATTTTGAGGGTCCTAGATTCGCCAATTATCTATTTTGTAAGTGTTTTGGCCAGTCAAAATATTTTTCCTAAGCGACAGGGCGGACTAAAACCTATTTAACGAAAGCTGAATGAGGTGATATAAATGGAGGACAAGGAATGCAGGCTCTCTCGAAATCCGTCTTTTTCGAACATGACGATTGCAACTGTAAAATAAAATTGGCTGCTTTTTCGTCAAAGCTACGAGGTCTTTAAAACCCGATGCCCCGTATCACGACAGTGAACCCTGTCCACACATTGCCTTTAGCGCAATGCAAAGGTAATAACTACTGCCACTTCACATATAGAGGGTGACATCTCGATATAAATAAAATATTCTTGACCGAGACTTAAAACCCGATCCAATAAACCGTTTGTTGAAAGATCCGTTAGTATTAAATCTAACTAAATATGCAAATAACAACTAATATAATTAAGTAAAGAGTTTCTGGAAAATGTTTGAAGCTTAACTAAAGCTTTTTCATCAAAATTCTCACTTTGTGTCAATAATAGTATGAGCTAGTTAAGTAGGTGGTGCTTACCCTTCCCGATTACCCGGTACTACTTCCCTGGTTGAAGTTCGCGTGTTCATCTTAATTGCCAGATTGCAGTTTTTACTTTGCTTTTTACTATGATTTGGACATGGATTGATATATATTTTTTGATAAGAACTTTAATATATATATATATATATTAGCGTTTGATACTTTGGAAATGACCGTTCCTCTTGCTACAATGCTCTACGTGCTGTCTTACAACTGGTGTTTAACACCCATTCTCAGTAATAAGGCCCAAATAGTGTTATATTACAGTATAATGAATTGGCTTTGGAAAAGACCAAAGAATAAATGTACCAACAGAAACTACACATTATATCTACAATAATCAATCACAGTTTTCTAGTTAATCCATGTATTTGATTATTTTCCAATCTCATAAACCTTCAAAATGATACAAACGTTACTGTTACCGGGTAAGGTTTTTATGTTTTAAATCGCCAAATCTTCAATATTTGGAAAGTAACAAAAATTTAAAGAATTGCTTTTGTTAATGCTGCATTGTTGTCATATCTAAAACTGGTTTCTGATGACAATGCAAGCTATTGGTAAAATCTGGTGCCAAATAAAGATGTGTTACCAGCTGTCGGATACAAACGTTACCACATATAAAACTGTCTCCATGGTTATCATATATTAATGTCATACTTACCACTGACGTGGGCAAATTGAAGCTTATCTTACGCATACTTAACGGAACAATAAAATTTTCAACTTAACAGTCGCTATTGGGCCTGAACAAGCATGACACAAAATTGAATGGAAGGTTTTATTTTCATCAATACTTACGTTACGTCATTCATATGGTTAAATATTTTATCCAAGTCAAAATTAATATATTGTCAAACGAAGTACTTTGATATAATATTTAAAATATATCATCTTTATTCCGCACAAGTTCCTATTATTTAAACCACATATTGTAACAGTTGAAAAAAATACATACGTTACCGATACATACGTGATAACATCATTTGAAAATACACCTAAATCACGTCAAGTGACCACTATAATTTGTATAGTTCTAGATTTAAATTATAGAAGTGTGCATGTGAAGTTTTAACCACATCGATTGTTGTTAAAATAAAAATTCTCAAGCAAAAGTGAAACAGTAGAAGGTGACCTCTTTGGATGGCAAGAATCCATTCAAAAATTTCAATTTGAAATAATACATCTGACTATATAGATAATAAACCTTGTCATTTCCATCAAACCCATGATGGTATGTCTACCCTTGATCCATAGTCTGGAATTCATTTTCCAAAAAATGATATATACGTTACTATAGGTAACGTATGTAATTAACACAAGTAACGTATGTATCAGTACTTTCATTCAATTACAATGAAATAGTTAAGCAAACTGTCATTAGATACAACAATAAAAAACACTTAAAGTTTCTAGTTTAGTTACGTGTAGAGAAATTAAACAATTTTCAACTTCAAATTGGATTTTGAAACGATAGATGTCACTGTCTAATTTATTTGGATAATTTTCTCATAGATTTGAATACAACATTGTTCATTTTAATATTTGTTATACATACAAATCAAATACCTGCAATTTCATAAATTCTGATTATTAAAGTGTAAATGCAGCGTAAAACAAAACTTCAATGGTCAAATGGGTGGTCAATATACATCCATATATCTGTAGACCCCCAGGTAACGTAAGTATTGGTATCTACGTTACTGGTCTGAATTACAAACACAGTTGCTGTCTAATGTTTCATGATGGATAAATCATGTCTTGAAATTCAGTCAAATTACAGAGATAAAGAAATGGGATATGATCGGAGTTCTAAATTGAAGGAGAAACTAAGAATTAAACTGAAAAAACAAACCTACTATTCCATGTGTCCGAATCACAAATCCAGAAGCAAAGTGAAAACTTTGAAACTGACAAGTTAAGTTAAACACATGAACTTCCAGAACAGATAGCCGCCAAGGATGTTTCAGATAGTGGTTATGTCTCTTTGGAACCAGTCCCTGTTACGTCATTAACAACAGTGGTCATACTCTTCTTAGTTTTAGGTTACCTTCTATTTAAACTAGGGGTAAAAACTATACAAGTTCTGACAAGAAGCTAAGAGGGAAGCTTAATGTAATGTATCTAAAGACGTTAAAATTTTAAAAGATAAATCATGAGAAAGAAATTTCAGATAGAAAACTTTCATATTAGAAAGGATAAAAGAGTTACATTTTCAAATGAGAAGTTAACATTATGAAAGCAAACAGAAAGTGATGTATCCATTATTGACTTGACACCCAACAAGCGAAGCTCAGCAAGAAAAAGTTCTTCTTGGTAACACCTTATTGACAAATATTAAATACATGTATAGTGATAGAATCAACAACAAAATATGAGTGATTTTGAAAGACACCATATACATGTTATGTTTAGCAATATAATTTTCCAACAATAATCGGTAATGGGCCTAAACTGTGCATCATTGCTGGCTGATTTATTTCATATTGCAGCAGAATTTATGTAAAACCGTTTTTAACTTGAAGGATGACTGTAAAAAACCATTTAACTCCACATATACACAGATACATGATGTCTGGTATAGGATTTTATAATTCTAAATTCGAAGGCTTTTGTGAATGTCATCTATCTTAAGGATATTGAAATAAAAGATACAACTGATCCTTCATGTTCTGCTTCATATTGGGACTTGTACCTCAACTATGGCACCCACGTGGACTTTATAAAACGAAGCAAACTGCTTGATTACTAATACCAAAATACAATGGACATTGTTGATTTGTTCTCACTTTCCTGGTGAAAGTTCGTGTGTTTAACTTTATTTGCAAATTTTCAACGTTTGTTCTCTGCTTTGGGATTATGAAATTGGCATGGATCGGTATGAGAGACATTTTAAGTCACATGATTGATTAAAAGATAATTAGAAGAAAAAGAGATCGACTTTAAATAAATTGACTGGTATAGACAGTAAATGTTTGTAAAAGGCACATAGCATGTAAGATTTTTCAGTCTATCCTGAATTTAGAAACAGTATAACCAATCGGGTGGAGAAAAAAGTTGTTAGAAATAAAGGATAAGTCCAGATTTCAGGTTTAAAAACTAAATATGAAAAGTACTACTGGAGAGAAAAATACAGACAGTGGTTCCTTTAAAGATATACATTTTAATCAGCAATTAAGACTTTCTCATTCCATTAGCCTTGTTTTTTAGAATGTAACTCGGGTATATTTTATTGAATTTCTTTAAAGGGGACATGTCACTGAGTGAAGAAGTTTTAAACCCCAGTATGTAATTGTTACATACGTGACTAAACAGTTACATACGTTACTTACTTAAATCATTATTTTGTCACTAGAAAAGTGAACATTTACATCGTGATAATTGATAATTTTAAAGCTTTATCTCTTGTTGTCTTAATAAGAAATTGAAGACTTCATTGTAAACGATACCATGTACATAATCTTATTATCGGTTAAACTGTTACATACGTTACCGATAAATAGTTTTTGTCATTTCGCTAGAAAAGTGAACATATATACCAATACCATGTGTTCTATTGATAAGTTTTACAATTTTATTATGGAAAACAAGAGTTAATAATTTGTAATATAATATAATTTAGCTGTCTTTATATTGACTCAAAGTCATCTAGAGGTGCTACATACGTTACCGAATACACTGTTTCCTTAAGTGAAAATTATCTTGAAGATAATAAGTTTTGTACAGTTCTTTTGGTTAGCATATTTGCATTTTGATTTGGTGTTGATTAATGACTACCTGTTTGAAATTTTGTTTCTGTTACCAACTTGAGAATACAGAAATAAATTTATTGTATTTTTGCGTAAAAATACTTTAATTTCTGTAGACTACAAACATCGTCATTATCATTTCGATATGCCGAAGTGGTCTCAAGGCACATTTTTAAATTAATAACAATGTAACCTAATGTTCAAGCATAATAAACATATAAATACTACTACCTGGTAAGAATATGATGAACTTTAACTACGGTCACGTAAATATCAACTCATTTAAATACAAATGGTATGTATGTAACAATAAAGTGAAATTACAACCAAAATAATCAATTGGTGTTAATAATTTTGTTGTTTCTGAATCTCTGATATGTCAGTCTCTGAAAATACCAGAAGTTCATTGCTTGTAAGACTTTTATTTTTCATCATCTTGAAATAGTGAATTGGGCCTTATTACTGAGAATGGGTGTTAAGCGGAGCTCTACGGTGCCTTGTGGCTCATTGTTCTTGTTTACTTTAACTTTTTTGGAGCTTGAAATAAATGTTTCTAAAGATCTTCATTGAATAAAATAAATTCAATAATAAAAATGAAATTCAGTTCAGCAAATTAATTTCAAAATAATAAGAAAAATGCATGCAAAGCCGTGTATTTTAACACCAGAGCATTCACACCAGCGACAGATACCGATTTGTAATTCAATAAAAATTGGATGCATCGAGTAACCAAAGTCGAAATGGAGCTATTTTGCCCCGGTGCATCTTAAATCCATTTACTCACCAAAAGCATAAAACACTGATGGCCATCCACCAAGGAATTCAGATGAGCACATAACTCCTGATATTGCCATAGAGACAACAAATCCCACCTTTATACCTAGTACACATCAAAATGTAAAGCATTTAAAACAATCAACAGTATATTGTAGAAACTGAGAAGCATTATGTTCAGGTCCTTCCCAATTGTACAAATTGACGTATCGCCGGCCACGCCCACAATGTTCCGACACTGATCTCCATCACGGTCTCAGATTAGCCTCACGGCAACTAATGATGTTTTAGTGTCAGTGACGTCATTAAATGGCACAATGCAGGCCGAGTTTTCATTCTTTTTATGTGTAATTCAAGCATATCTGAGACTTTTTGGCATGGCCAGTGATCCGTCAATTGTAACGCCACTCCCAAACTTAATAAACTTAAATGTTAACCTCGCTACTTGAACGAAAGATAATTAACTTAGATTTAACTTTAATTACAATTTCATTGCATTTCTGATTATTACTACCACACTAATACTTCATAGCTGAGCCTCTAACCCTAAAATCTGCTGCAGCTCTTCTAGATACACTGTCAAATAATAAAAAAAAAACCAAACATACCAATTCATGTCTAAATCGCAATCCAAAAGCAAAGTAAAAACTTTGAAATCGACAAATAAGGTTAAACACGTGATGTGAAATGAGTCTGGGTGCTCCGGAAGGGCAACTGTTACACTTTACTAGTGTCGTTAAACAGATTCAAACGTTGCAGTAAAAGCTTTTGGTTTGTTCTCCTCTAATTTCCTTTTAAAGGTTTCCATAAATCCCCTTATATTTGAGTTGGGGAGAATTTCCTGGACAATCAATGGTATTGACATTTTGATTTTTTTAAAAGTTTTGATGCATGAGACGGAACAAGGTTTTGTTGTCTCATAGACCTGACGTCATACCTTTGATCTCGGCACATTATATATTCTACCAATTGTTACAATGTGCGATAACTAACCTTGTAGTTATCAGTAAAACGTGCCCTGCCCACAAACCACGCCTCCAAATGAAATATTTCGGGGAAATTTGTGTTAAGATTTTGCCATTTTTTGTTGTTTTTTTAAAATTAAATCGCTGTTCAAAACAACCAGTCTGATGTCACGCGTATAGGCAAAGGCAACAAACGAGTGGTGTCAAATTAGCAATAGTACTTAAACGCCAATACACAAATGTAAATATGGACAAAAAGATATATTGGTTGGTTAATGTTACCTAACGTCGCATCAGCAATTTTTAAGCTAGTCGCGACGAGAACTATTTTATTAATCTCTATTTATTAATCTTTGAACAATTTCGTGTATGAATGTGAAGTTCGAGTGTGTTGTATGGTCTGCCTTGTACCAGCGAGCACTCGGGGCGACTTTAACGTGCTAGCTCACTGAGTCAGTACGCCGCAGACAAGCACACCACTCCCTCAGTCAATTATACTGATACCAGGTGAACCAGTAAAGGCTAAGGGCAAGGAAAATTAACTTTCCCACATGTGGTTTAAGCGGGACTCGAACTCACAGCGGTGAAAGACCCTGGATTTGAAGACTCACGTCTTATGCATTATCCGCGGCCTCTACAAAGATATGTGCATTTAAAATTTGATATGTATCCTAATTTGACAAAACTATTACCGACTATTATAAAAGCACTCACTGTTTACCTGAATAAATGAAAACTGTGATAGTTGTTGTTTCAGAGCGTGGTATCCATTTTCCAATCATAAAATACATACAAGGTAAGACGACCCCCTGAAGGTAAAAAAATATATATAATACATAGTTTTCCTTTTGGGGGATTTTATTTTAACATTTTTGGTACAAGCACTGATGATGAGAAATTGCATTCCGAAAGGGTCGTATAGTGCTGTAAAATAAGCATTGTGAGAAATAGTGAGAAATGTTTAAACTTAACCGTGATAAATCAAAAACAAACATACTAATCCATGTCCAAATCACAATCCAGAACCAAAGTAAAACCTTTGGAACTGACAAGATAAGTTAGACACTTGAACTTCCACCAGGGAAGTGAGGCCGGGTGCTCCGGAAGGGTAAGCACCTCCTGTTTAGCTAGCTACACCCGCCACGTGTGTAATCAAAATTGTGTGAAAGGAACATGGAACTATGAGACGTCAAATATATCCAGGACAATCCTGGACTATAATTATTAATTCTAAATGCCCTAAATTCTATAGTCATGATTTAATTGTTTATGACTTTTCTGTATCCAAAATTTCCTTGGATATATTTGACACCCCATGTTCTTTTTCTTTACCTAATTTTAGACGTGGCGGGTGTAACAAAGCTATAACAGGGGGTGCTTACCCTTCAGGTGCACCCGGTCAAAAATCCCTGGTGGACGTTTGCGACTTTGACTCAAATTTGCCAGATTTCGAAGTTTTTACTTAGCTTTTGGGATCGTGGTTTTGACATGGATTAAGAAAAATATATGACGAAATAGCGAACACTTTTTCTTATATAAGTGGCGTCATAATTCAGTACTACGAAGAATAGTTTGTACTACATCATTCGTATTATAAGATTGTCACAATATATATCCATAAAAGTACAATTATCATACAACTAAACTATTAGCATCCAGACATCTTCATGTAAAATCATCCCCACCCCACCCCCACCCCCAACGAGCAGCAGTGTCAAGGTCAAGGAAGATCTCCCACTTTGATTCTTCACAGGCAGATATGATATTTACCTGAGATAGTCCTAAAACAACTCGAACGGCTAATAGGGCGCCGATATGTAAATGAGCGGACACGGGTGTAACTAGCGTACAGACTGACGTCACTAATATCCCCAGACCAATGACTATCTTCGGACCAAATACTTCCGGCATCCTGCCGCCTGGTATCTGTGTTAACATATAACCGTAGAAAAACGATGCCAGAAGAATGCCTTGAGTTTCCTCGTCCCAATCAAACTGACTATCCTGATATAAAACAGTTAAAAAATACATAAAGCTTTCTTAGTGAATAAAATTAATGTCAAAATGTTAAATATATTAATTTATTATATAGCAATATATGCTTCGCATAGAAATTAAACGTTAAATCCCGAGGTGTTAGCGTGCAATATAATACGATATTTGCACGCTAACTTTGTTCCAGTCCGAGGTTTCCCCCCGAGTCATTTTTTTTTATATTGCACACTTTGTCACATGACGCTGTCGTTTATGACGTCATACGATTGTTGTCGACGTCATCGCTGTGTTGTTTGTCATATTGCACTTGTTCTTATATCCATTTACAAGAACTAGCGTAATATTTATGTATTGTACAACAAAATGGTATTTGACATGAAATACTTGGCGAAAGTAAACGAAATTTATTTTGCTATATAATAAAAGGGTTATTGAACTGATCATGATATTGTGAAATATTGTCCCTCGTTGACTCGACATTTACACTCGCAAGCTCGTGCAAATGTCGAGTCAACTCGGAACAATATTTCACAATATCAGTTCAATAACCCTATAAAATCACATAACTCTCCTGTTTATTGATGGAATAAAACAATGTAATATTTTTCGTATTACACAGGTACCCATGTAATATCACTTGATTGTGACGTAATCAGTTATCACGCTTCTGATTTACGTAGTGGTCGTGCCTAATGACGTCATATGAAAACTGTGTCAGTCTGTTGTTTATTTTTAGACTTTTGAAGACTTTCCGATTCTTTGAAAAATTATTTTGATGCATTCGAAAAAATATTATGATTTAAACTTACATACTGATTATGTCTTTTTTTTCTTGGTGATTTATTTATTTTTACTATAACTAAATAGAACTATATTCTTACTTGCGCAGATAATTTGGAGGTGATTTGTCTGACCTAGATAGAAATCGTCTGTTTCTATATGGCATCAAATAATATGTACATGTCATTATGCCTCGGTATTTTGAGTTATGTGATATATAGAATCTTAGACTCGTGAGGGTTTAATATGAAATTTATTAAACTCGTTCAATAATTAAATATGCCACGAGTGGCATATTTAATTATTAAACTCGTTTAATAAATTTGATATTAAACCCCCACTCGTCTAACATCCTCTATTACTTAACCTGTTTTAATTTTTAAGCACTAGACAGCTGCTTAGGAATAAAACTCCTCAACGGTAGTGCTCGAACCAAAACTTAGGCAATCCAAATATTTCTAAGATGTTATATAAATGAATAATAATGACCTTTCACGTGGTGCTTTACATGTTAATGATGTTTTTGTCGCTTTTATTTAGGTTGTGACGAATTTTTCTTCATTTATGTATATTTACAACAGCACCCATTTTTGTCTATGAAAGCTATTTCTCAACATTAAATTTGCTTCATACGTCTATGAAAACGTTTGTTTGATATTTTTGAACTGATGATCTCTTCATGAATGGAATTAGGCCGGGTCACCTGCCATCCCACTCATCGATGACGTCATCCTTTATTGAGATGCGGTAGTATCAATGAAAGTAGGCGGGGTCATCTGTCATCCCACTCATTGATGACGTCATCCTTCATTGAGATGAGGTAGACGGGTTACACGATGCACTTAAACCAACGGAGGAGGTAAATTAACAAAAATGAAACAAATTTAACAGAGGTTTAGCCTAGCTACTCCGGTTTCTTCAACCATCTTACCACAGATCATCTAGATAAATATTGACACCATAACTAACAGTAAACAGTAAAAAAAAATGTGCTTACTGATATAACTTCATAGTCTTTTATGGTGGTTTCATTCATGTAACCATGGCAACCACTTTTGGTGCTTTCGGTTGTGTTACTGGAAGCTGTTTTTACCATGCTCACAATTGTTAACCCAAGGTTTGCCCTGAGCGCACCAAGATTGAAAAACACAAAGCACGAAACAACAGCAAACTGGTGCCTGATGCCAAAACCTGAAGTAAAAGAAAAACTCATCTAATCATGCCTGATTTGGTTAAGAAATCCTGCTCATAGTTGACGTGACACAAAAAAAAACACGTCTAATTCCGTTTTAGTAATGTCTGATTTGGTTAAGAAATGCTGCTTATAGCTGACGCGTGACGAAAACCCATGTCTAGTTCTATTTCTAGCCATGTCTGATTTTGTTAAGAAATGCTGCTTATAGTTGACGTGACGAAAACCCATGTCTAATTCTATTTCTAGCCATGTCTGGTGGAGTTTGTAAATGGATTCTATGAGGTCAATAAAGAGAACACTAAGGTAAAGTCCAAACTTCATCAAACTTGGTCAGAATAATCCTCCTAAAAAGACTAGGCCAAGTTTGTTAATAAGCCATGTTGGGTCAAAAGGTAGGTCACTAGGTCTAATCGTAAAAAACCCTGATCAGAAGACACAATAATACTCCAATCTTCATCAATCTTGATCAAAATTAGTCTTGTGACATATATATGTATGGACCATGTTTGGTCAATAAGTAGGTCACTAGGTCAAATCATAGAAAAGGCTTGTTAATCAGTTTTAGTCCAGACTTCATTTACTTGCTTGGCATTGATTCTCTTAAAAAAACAAGGTCAAATATGTACATGGATAATGTTAGGTTGAGAAGTAGGTCACCAAGTCAAATCCTAGAGAAACCTTGTTAACACACCAGAAACCTTTATTTTCTCAATTGTCATCAAACATGCGAGTCAAATATATATGGGTCATGTTGGGTAAATGAGTAGGTCACTAAGTGAAAATAGTTTTTTTTTTTTTTTTTTTAAAAAAAAAAAAAAAAAAAAAAAACCTTGTTAACACACTAAAAGCACTAATTCTACTCTAATCCTCATCAAACTTGCAATTAATTGTCTTCTTTACATAAGCTAGGTCAAAAAGTAGGTCATTGGTTCAAACTATTGGAAAACACTGTTAACCTTCAATAGGTTACATTTTTGAAATGGATCTAAATTCACATTATTCCCAGGTGAGCATCCAAGGCCTCAAGGCCCACTTGTTTCACATACCTGTTGGTCGATCATTATGTTGATTGGTGTCTTTATCGTCGATTGACGCTGGCAAGGTTGGTATCCCGACATTTCCTTTTAATTGCTCTGTCCTTAAATCTGCCATACTCATTTTATACTCCCCAAACAAACCCCTTACCTCTTAGCATTATACATTGTGATAACGAACACTAAAACATGACAAAAATTAGTAGTAGTATTTATAGTGTGCCAATGATTTGTGTAATCAAAACATGCCTAACATTATGTAATTTAAAAACTACAGTACAAGCCTGTCGAAAGTAAAACACTTAGCTAATGTATACAAATCGACAAAAAAGCGAATCCCATACCCTCGCTAGCTATATCTTGGCAGCTGTTGTCTATTTGTTGGCAGTATTTCGGTAACTGGCTGTCCATATCTCAAATACTCGACGGTCGATCTTCGGCTACTTTCGGTTAGCTCAATATAAAACTTTCGACAGGGCTGTACTGTAGCTACAATGTTATTACATGTATATAATGCACAATTATACAATAATCATTCCCCACGATAGTGTACATGTTTAACGAACCTTATAGCCTAATTTTAAAACTGTCTGAATAAAAGGTTGACTTCTTTTCATTAAAAACCATTAAAAATTGAAGTAGGAAGTGAAAAATACCAGAAGCGTTCGTTGTCAATTTGAAGTCCGTATTGTTCTTGATTTTTGTGCCCGGACGTTACCATCGGTTACCACTAGTCACGACCCGACCGACTCCGATTCCGTGAACTTTGACAAAGGAAAGATATAACCAAGATAGTCTTTTAAATAATTGTGAATATGGTTGACGTATGCAAGGAATTATTATTTGATGAAAGTTGATATTACAACAACAGTTTGTTATGAATCAGTTAAGTAGAGTACTGCGTAAAACATTTTATATATAAACCATATTCATTATGACTAAGACCCCGTTTTCAGATATTGTGGCCACATTTTACAAAAAATTACAATTTTTCTAGTTCTATCATTATTTCGAAAAGTCTGCAAACTCCGTAAAAGTTTCAACTTCAACTTGAACTGTATGTCCAATAACTCCACCTATTTATCATTTAAAGGAATGATTGGTAGCTGGTTATGTGGATAACATTACAAATTGTAACATAATACTGACGTCATTTCTTTGTTTTCGGTTGTGGTGTAAATCTGATACTGCATATGAGGTAAATGTTGGTCCGCCCCTTCTGATCCACCATGGTTAGTTGACCCGCCCACTCATGGTATCAAATTTACACTAAAGCTGAAAATCTTAGTTTTTAAACACAAAAATCTTTTACTATCTTAATAATAACCTTAAGATAATATAAAACACCAACGTAAATTGGATGGTCTACGGTTCTTGATGGTCACTGGTTCTTGATGGTCAATGGTTCTTGATGGTCTACGGCTCTTGATGGTTAATGGTTCTTGATGGTCAATGGTTCTTGATGGTCAATGGTTCTTGATGGTCTATGGTTCTTGATGGTCTACGGTTCTTGATGGTTAATGGTTCTTGATGGCCAATGGTTCTTGATGGTCAATGGTTCTTGATGGTCAATGGTTCTTGATGGTCTACGGTTCTTGATGGTCAATGGTTCTTGATGGTCTACGGTTCTTGATGGTTAATGGTTTTTTATGGTCAATGGTTCTTGATGGTCAATGGTTCTTGATGGTCTATGGTTCTTGATGATCTACGGTTCTTGATGGTTAATGGTTCTTGATGGCAAATGGTTCTTGATGGTCTATGGTTCTTGATGGTCTACGGTTCTTGATGGTTAATGGTTCTTGATGGTCAATAGTTCTTGATGGTCTATGGTTCTTGATGGTCTACGGTTCTTGATGGTTAATGGTTCTTGATGGTCAATGGTTCTTGATGGTCTATGGTTTTTATGGTTAATGGTTCTTGATGGTCAATGGTTCTTGATAGTCAATGGTTCTTGATGGTCTATGGTTCTTGATGGTCTATGGTTCTTGATGGTTAATGGTTCTTGATGGTCAATGGTTCTTGATGGTCTACGGTTCTTGATGGTTAATGGTTCTTGATGGTTAATGGTTCTTGATGGTCAATGGTTCTTGATGGTCTACGGTTCTTGATGGTCTACGGTTCTTGATGGTTAATGGTTCTTGATGGTCAATGGTTCTTGATGGTCTATGGTTCTTGAAGGTCTACGGTTCTTGATGGTTAATGGTTCTTGATGGTCAATGGTTCTTGATGGTCTATGGTTCTTGATGGTTAATGGTTCTTGATGGTCAATGGTTCTTGATGGTCAATAGTTCTTGACTTCTATACGCGAGGCAAGTCTTATATTTTACAAACAGGGCAGTTTGAAGCTTTACTTATATCTTACGTAAAATATTGCTTTAAACAAAACCATGTAAGTTGGGGAACGGTTTAGATATTATTCAACAGTGTAACGAGTAAAAAGAAATAAGAAGAGAGAAATAAAAAATTTATTTCGCTATCTAATCCCCAAGTTAATTCGTGCACAGAGATTAAGATAGTAGGTTACCCGTTGTTCACGCAACTATTTACGTGTTTTTCATGAAATACATGTATAATATTCGTTTAATTTATTATCCTCGATTTATCTTTACGAAAAATTTGATAATAGATTGAAAGGTAGCCAAATTTCAATTCAATTCTTTATTAGTCGTGTTCCTTCCGGCACATAGGCAAACAAGTACATACATATTAGCATAAAATAATAGTACAAGATGACGATGGATACATTAAAATGATTTCAAAATACACTTGAAATACATATCAGAACTGAGTATTCATACCGATTTCAAAAAAATGTCTACGCCTTTCAGTAGCAATATATATAATACATAAAATGGTCATGTGTATACATGAACTATACATCAGAACTGTGTGAATATCAACAGAAGTATTATATACATACCGATTGCTTAGAAATGTTTAGCTGTTGTGATATGGCATACCCAAAAGTTCATTCAGAACTAGGTTCTGATTGCCTAATATCCACGTTATAAAGATATCAGAACTACATATAGCACGAACATCGTTAATCCTCACTGAGAAGTGGACTATATAAAGAAACAAAACGATAACTGTTGACACCCATGGAATTTCGGTAGAAAATAATATATTACGGTCCTGCAAGAAGATATTCTACGAATTTCAGAGAGCGGCCGAGTCACCAATACATGACGTTGGTGATAATGTTTATATAGGTTTATTACATCTTATAACTTTCAATAGGTTTATCTGATTTGCATTTAGTTTCAAAAACATATTAAAAATTTAATTTATATTTGATTTAGTGTTAAATATTTTGCAACTAATCGAACGTATTACCAAGATTCAATATAAAGTAGCTCTATCTATGCGCCAAACTATTTATAAAACCCTTGACACTTTAATTGTCGTGTCAACTTATTTAACTTCTTAGTTAAAGGGAGGTAATTATTTCGATAATTTTGTTGAATAACGGATTATTGTTAAACTCAAAACTATTTTCAAGAGATCAATGTTAGATGAAATATAGATGGGAGTAATATTTAATAAATGTTTACATTTATGAAAAGCTACAACTGTGTACAGGCTCGAAGAAAATGTAAAAAGTGGGCAGGTAAATATATATTCAAAAAAATAATAATGAAAAATTATGAAACGACAAAAAATAGATACAAAAAAGAAGTGTAGAAAACACTTCAACAGCTTTATGCTTTACGTTAGGGATCCACTCCACTTTATAATTTAATTTGACCATCTGAGGTGTGACTGGAGATGCTCTATGATTTACTGTTATCAACTGAAATTTGATGAATAACAAGAAACTGAATGATTCCCCCCCCCCCCCCCCCACACACACACACACACACTTTTTTTCCTACGTGTGGTGAACCATTTTATTATACCTGCAAAGTCTGCAATTTTATTTTCAAATGTTTCAGTTTGTTAAGTGAATAATTTTATAATTTTTTGGTTTTCGATTACAAACTGCTGTGTATACTAGTATTTTTATGCAGGGGTCTTTAAACTACGTTCTTTATTTTGAAAAAATACCTCAAATTTTTGTTATATCTTAAATTGATGCTAGGAGAAAAAACTAGCTTATTCTTAAATTTGTAAGTGATCACAAATTGCTAAGACCTCTTTAGTTGAGGTCTAGGGTTGGGAGATCGTCGTGGTTGTAACAGATCTAAAAATCGTAGTTACTTTTCAATCCCTGATGTTGTTCAGCTGGTAGTGTTGAGTTGAGTAATGGTGTTTAACGTCCCAGTCAAGAATATTTCACTTATATCGAGACGTCGCCAGGTATAGGCGAAAGTGCCGAAATTTTGCCTGTGCGTTGCGCTTATGGCAGTATACAGCAGGGTTCTTTAGCGTGCCAAGCCCACCGTGACACGGGACCTCGTTTATTTTAAGTTCCCATCCGAAAGAACCGTGACATTCATTTCGTTATGCCGAGTGCTTGGCGAAAGAACAGCCAATACCCCCTTTCAAGTCTTGGGTCAGACCTGGTCGGGTTTCGAACCCACGACCTCCCACTTACGAAGCGAGCACTCTACCAACTGAGCTACCGCAGTGGTGTTCAGCTGGTAGAGTGTTGTGGCATGTGTGGATGCAAGGGTACGAGCCCTGCATGGTTGGGCCCGACTATAACTTGAAATTGGTATTTATTTATTGTTCTTTCGTAAAACTCGATAGTCACGTGTTCCTTCGGAAGAGACCTTAACAACGTACAATCGACGTCCTGCGCTATGGTAGACATTCTAACGCTAAAGAACCTTTCCCTGCACAGTGGTCTGAGCACAGCAAACAGCTGGCGAAGACGTCCCGATATAAGTGAAATATTCTTGACTTGGACGTATAACCTATGTATAGGTAAAGAACATTGACTTGTCCGCTTGACCTTCCAATAAGCATATTTACAGTATATAGGAGGATCCACCCCATATATGGGTAGTATTAGAATTCGCAATTCATGCATGAAGGTACTCGTGTTTAGTGTTATTCATTGTGTAAACAAATTAAACACGTGCATTCGCTATACACATGATCAATATATATAGAGACACAACATTGATCTGTCCGTCTGACCTTTCATGGGAATATTCATATGTTATGGTCCACCTAATAAATGGGTAGGATTTTCTTCTCGTGTAATGCAGAAAGAATGTATATTTCCCGTAATAGAGTGCGTCAAGTTTGACCGTGACATTTGACCTTGAATTTAAATATTAAATTGTGCTATTTCATTGTGTGATTTTATGCAGCAATATGCCTGCTTTTCCTGCTTATGGTGTATTTAATTTGTTTCCCAATAAATACGCTATGGTAGAGCTTCTTCCCACTACGGAGACTTTGTACAAGGAAGTAGGCTGCTTCCAAATAAATTGTTGACTCAGGTTTATCAAGGCCCGCAAAAAGTTTTATGGCCGTCATCACAGTATTGTTAATAAGTTTGATGTCTCCCCTGGATATATATGACGTCTCATAGTTCCATGTTCCTTTCACACAATTTTGATTACACACCTTGCGGGTGTAGCTAGCTAAACAGAAGGTGGTTACCCTTCTGGAGCACCCGGCCTCACTTCTCTAGTGGAAATTCACGTGTCTAACCTAAGTTGTCAGTTCCAAAGTTTTTTTCTTTGCTTCTGGATTGTGATTCGGACATGGATTAGTATGTTTATTTTGATAAGGTAAGACCGCATGTTTTATACCCATAAACAAAAGGCGCCCAGTATCACTACCCATATATATCAGTTTCATATATCCCCTAAATATAAATTACACAATGGACTGTTTGAGTATTTAAATTTAAAGTCAAACGGCCAGGTCAAACTTGACACACTATGTGGATGAAATAAACATGGTCTGGTCCCTAATCAATATTTAGAGACAGGTCCCTACACAGTAAAGAAATGATGGTGAAAAATGGACCAGCATGTGTTGACTGGAAACATGTGGAGCAGTCAGCAGCACATCGCAAGTAAGATCCAAGACTCTGGGTTCGAATCCAATTTAACAGTGTCTGTGACCTAATGATACTACAATTCATTTCCTACTCTTCCTGCTTTACTCGGCGTAGCAATATAAAAACTCGTAAAATCAGATGAATTCGGCCTAGTCTTTTAATTATTTGGAGTTTCATCGTCCGTAATCTCTAAAATATTTTATTTTGAGTCTCATCTTATCTACAACATCTAAAACATTGCTAAGACAAAAGAATATACATACATATGTCACCGTAAAAACGATTTGAGACTACTCTATCAAACACAAATATACTAAACCATGTCTTTAAAATACTGGTAAAAAAATCTTATTAAAACTTATAATAATAATAATAATAATAATGTCATTTTATTATCATGTCACAATTTAACACCAAAAATTCATAAATACATAAAAACATAAAACTTGTTTCATAATAAATTGTATTAGACAAAATTGACTTATGAGACACTCAAACTATTAAATGCCCAGGCCCTGGTGTCACAATAATTCCTTAGCTAAGATTTCCTTAACTTAAATTTAGCAAATTTTGGTAATCTCTTTTTGGAACCGCTGATGAATGTTTTTGTCAAAACTAAATGCAAATGTTTAATTCTAGCAATTATCTTACAATTGACACCTTAAGGTCCTGAATATCTTCAAAATTTACAAAATTATAAAGATTTGATATTTTGTAAAATTTAAGTTAAGGAAAATCTTAGCTAAGGAATGATTGTGAAACCGGGGTCTGTACACATGTATGATTTACTATGGCAGCTACAACTGCTTTCACACTGTTAAAGGATTAAGATTTGTAGGGTCCAGTACCCGGGTGCAAGTCATGTCATTTCGGCACCTATAGAAAAAGTCATTTCGGAAGCAAGTAAATTCAGCACCAAGCCGTTTCGGATTCCAGTACCCCATGGCTCCTAAAAATCAGTCCTGGTCCCTAACTGTTATAAATTTTAGCTATTTATTACTATTGTCATATACCATTTTTTCAATTTAATCATAAAATACATTCAAAAAATGGTATATGACAATATATTGTCATATACCATTTTTTGAATGTATTTTATGATTAAATTCAAAAAATGGTATATGACACTATTACAACTTCTCTGAAGTGAGCAAGCCCCATTGTCACAATCACTCCTTAGCTAAGATTTTCCTTAACTTAAATTTAGCAAATTTTGTAATTTCTTTTTTTTGAACTACTGATGAATATTTTTGTCCAAACTTAGTGCAAATGTTTTAATCTATAGGTGATCTAGAAATGACACCTTGAATTCCTGAATATTTTGAAAATTAACAAAATCATAAAGATTTGAAATTTTGCAAGTTAAGGAAAATCTAAGCTAAGGAATGATTGTGAAACTGGAGTCTGGGCCTGTTCTCAAAATAGTTAAGCTTTATCCCAATAATAACTACTAATAACACTTTAGTTTGAAATATAACTTGGTTTATCTCAGATAGAAATATAACAACTCCTGTAACAGTTATGCTGCCCTTGCAATGTTCAATCTATAAGGGCTCTTGCGCCATTGCCTCAAAAGTAATGATTTTGTCCCCAAAAATACTGTTTGTGGGCCAAACATGGCCCATCAGTCTTAGTTGAGTCTTGCAGTGTTCAATCTAGAAGGGGTCCTTGCACCATTGCCCCGAAAAGTAATAATTTGGTCCCCAAACATACTGTTTGTAGGCCAAACATGGCCCATCAGTCTTAGTTGAGTCATGCAGTGTTCAATCTAGAAGAGACCCTTGCACCATAGCCTCGAAAGTAATGATTTTGTCCCCAAAAATACTGTTTGTGGGCCAAACATTGTCCATCTTTTCAGTCTTATTTGAGTTTTGAATAAATCTGGTTCTACCTTTTCCTATTCATTATATATTGTTTCTTTGACTTAAACCAACTGTAATAGGTTCAGAGACATAATATGACATGTGTTAATAAAGTGTTGTGGATGTTTCAATACTAATCTTTCCCAATAAAATGGCTCAAATGATGATGTTGACTTCATTTTTGAAAACATTGCCCTCATTTTTTAAGGCCTTGGTCAGGATCACCCAACTAGCTAGTAGCTACATTTATGGGATTAAAGACTGATATTGGGACTATGTTTGTGATTCTCTTTCAATTTGAATCTTGACTTTCAAGAAAATCAAATATGTCTTACCCCTGAAAATTATGGTTCAAATATATGTCCTGGATTTTGGGGTTATTTTATGGTATTCCAAGCTCTTCATATTAAATCTGAATCCTGATGAATGATATCATCCAGTCTCATGTTCCTTAAAATGACCCATAAATAATGTAACCACTTGCTCTAAAATATTTAAAACCCTTTAAAGTGGCTGTGCTGATACATATAATGCAGAACGAACCTGCAAGACTGTCTCTAATCTTTTATGAATGGGAGTCAGAGGTCTTGTTATTGTGAACAAGAGCATGAAGAGGTCAAATAGCAGTGTTCAACCTTGAAGGGGCCATGGCCATGGGTTCACTTTACCAAATGATCCCATTGTTAAGACCTTTGTGGGTCATATTTAACATTACACAAATGCAAAAGTTATTGAAGTTAAACATTTACAAAATATATAAAAATTATACTGGTGAAATATGTGCATTTATATTTCTATGTATTCATTGTATTGTGTACATATGGTCTAAAATACTTGGTTGAACGAATGAATGAATGAATGTAAAAATGAATGAATGAATGAATGAATGAAACTAGAAAACAAAGATATTCCTTCTAAACTTCCAGCATTTACATTTGAAAGACATTGATAAAATCTAAATTTTGGATTCTGTGTCAATTTACTGCAATGTTACATGTTCACCACATGGTGATATTATGTGATAGGTTTTTTTATTATGACATAACTAAAGGTCACATGGACTTGTGAGATATGTGTATCTCAATGACTTACTTACTGTTTTAATGCCACTATAAGGTTCAACTTCTAAACACGTTTCTTAATTATATGGGCTGTTAAATGGTGTTTCCGGTTGCATATCTAGTGTACCAACTTGGTGACCATTTTATATGATTATTTATCATCCACTATTTAATAAGACAACTTTTAAAAGCTTTAAAACTTGGTGCGTCAATTACAGATTTTGAAGACTGTTCCAAGAGTCAATAATCCTATTTGAAAAAATGAAGCCCTTTAGTTTGTATCTCAACTATTTTTGAATAGAAATGGCATAACAACCTATCTCTCATCACATGAGCTGCTGCAGAAAAAATGTTTGGCACAAATGATTTCACTAACAAGGCTTATCTGTATTTCCTGGGAGAAACAAATTCTGGTTTACAATGTTAGCTGACTGAGAAATCTCCTGGTCATATATATCAAAGTTTGATAAATTGTCTTGTGTATGAGTCAATTTATGCTGTGACAGATTACCTAACTGTGAGAACTGTTTATCACATAAATCACACTTGAATGGTTTATCTACAGAATGAATTAATTTATGTTTTGCCAAAGTATCTGTATCACTAAAGCATTTATCACACTTATCACATTTATCACACTGATATGCTTCCAATTTAGCATGAATTAATTTATGTTTTGACAAGTTGCAGGAACGAAAAAACTTTTTCTCACAGATATCACATTTATATGGTTTATATCCAATATGAATCAGCTTGTGTGTTTTTAAGCTTGTTGCATGACTAAACCATTTATCACACATGTCACACTTGAATGGTTTATCTCCTGTATGTATTAACTTATGTGTTGTCAAGGTACTTGAATGACAAAACTGTTTATCACAAATATCACATTTATATGGTTTTAATCCCAAATGAATTAATTTGTGTTGTGATAAATTATTAGAACGAGAAAATTGTTTATCACACTCGTCACACTTGAACGGTTTATCACCGGTATGAATTAACTTATGTGATTTTAGGCTTGTTGAATGACTGAAGCTTTTGTCACACATGTCACATTTAAATGGCTTGTCCCCTGTATGAATCCGTTTATGCCTTATCATGTTACCTGACTGAGAAAACCTTTTATCACATATATCACATTTAAATGGTTTTAATATGGAATGGATCAATCTATGACGGGTGAGATGATGTGACAGGGAAAAATGTTTATCACATATATCACATACATATGGTTTATCTCCTGTGTGAATCAATTTATGCTGTGACAAGTGACCCGAGTAATAAAAACTTTTATCACATATATCACACTTGAAAAGTTTCTGTCCTGTATGGATTAACTTATGCTTTGACAATGTTCCTGACTGAGAGAACTGTTTATCACATATGTCACACTTGAATGGTTTATCCCCCGTGTGAACCAATCTATGTTGTGATAATTGACTAAACACTGAAAACTCATTATCACACATATCACACTTATAGGACTTTCCTCCTTTACGGACCCGTTTGGGATTTGACATGTTACTCGACATCTTATCACATCCATAGGTAAATGTTTCAAGTGGATTTTCCATGAGAGCTTATTAAAATGTCATATTCACTTAAACTGTAAATAATTCTGCTTTAGAAATAGCATAATTGAATATTCTGGTCACACCAGCCTTTGCTTTACAAACAAAATATTCTTGTCACACCAGCCTATGTTTTTTAAACAACATATTCCGGTTAAACTGACCTTTGCTTTTTTAAACAACATACTCTGGTCAATCTGTCCTTTGCTTTATAAACAACATTTTCTGGTCACATCAACCTTAGCTTTATAAACAACATATTCTGTTCACACCAACATCTGTCAAAATATAAGGTTTCCATATTTTAATCCATATGAACTTAATATGGTATACTTTTTGGGTTTGGTATAATAAGCACATGTCACAAATTTAAAAGGATTAAATGCGAGATCTTGTTTCTTCAGTTATCAATCCAAAAGGGCTCTCTGCAATAATGGGCCGAAAATAGATTAAAAGTTAATAATTAAGATACAAAACAAGTTTTGATCAAGCAACTTCAGTGAATTAGGATCCCCCGTTAGTAGGTACTTGTTTCAGAAATAGCAGAAGTTCAAAGGGCCATAAGTGAGATATTCCAATAAAATGGGCAAACCAACTCTGAACAACAAGTACATAGCCACTTGAAGATCAGGGCTTATGTAGGAGCACCAGAGTTCAATCGTCTTATAGCTATGCATGGTGCAAAAGACAGTTAAACAAACATACCATTTGACAACGACCAAACACTGAAACAGTACAATCAACAGCCGTAAGTAGGATACACATAGACAATAGTAAAAGGCTAAATGAAAACGAAATGGCCTGAATTCCGGCGGACACTTGACATTACGTTCACTGGGGTCAGTTTCATAATCATTTTTTTTAAATATCCATAACTGTATTTATTTTATTTTATTTTATTTTATTTTATTTCTATTTCTATTTCTATTTTATTTTATTTTATTTTATTTTATTTTATTTTATTTTATTTTATTTTATTTTATTTTATTTTATTTATTAGTTTTAGAATTAATGGTAGGCAACTCGTTCTTGATCATTATCGATTTAGATTTCAAAAGTTGTCTCTCTTTGAATGAAAGTGGAAACAAATGAAATTCATTAGTTCCCAGCAATAAAAATCTTTGAAGACGTTAAAGGTAAGGAAAAGTCTTTAAAAAAGAGTTTGAGTTTGACATATTAAAAGGTACATGTAGGATAACGTTGAGGTAACCGTGAATGTTTTTGTAATGTACATCACGGTATCTGGCCATGGTTAGGCCTACTGGATTTATTGTGTCACAACTATATCGAGGCCGGCGTTGGGAATTTGAGCGAAAGCAAAGGACAAAAGAGCGAAAACAAACATTTGAGCGACAAAATTTTAACCCATTTGAGCGAAATTCCAAATATATGGTACACATTTGAGCGACATTTTTTTCTTGTCCCCTGCTCACCATTGGGAATTTGGATGTAGGATTTTGAGCAGGATAAAGTTTTTGAAAAGCACCAAATTAAAATTTATAAAACAGTTAAAACTTGGTACAATTTACAGGATAAAGCTTAAAGTAAAATCACAAATCTATTCTAGTCCGATATTTGAATTCGAGGGTACATGTAAATCGGATGCTATTGACTTCATTGTTTGCATATTTCTGATACAATTCTCTCAAATATTCAGCCTTTTCTCTCTTTACCCTCTATACTGGAGCAAAACGCAGATTTAAACTGTCGCTCAAATGTCCAAAAATGTCGTAAAAACAGGTAATGTTAAGTCGTCGCTCTTGAAAATGCACTAGCATTCAAATTTTAATTTTCGCTCAAATGTCCTGTGCCCATCGAGGCCTAGCAAACGTAATAAAGTCAAGTCTGTTTATAAAGCAGTCATCTAAGAGAACTAGTAAAAGTTACCTAGGTATGAATAGATTATATAGTGAAATTTCGGGGAATTTTTTAAGTTCGTTATAGGCCTAAATTCGTTATTCTTCGTGATAGGCGAATGCGTTGTTACACAGGTGGTGTTTATACACACGATAAAAGAGCATTTGGAATAAAATCTTAGTGGCTTTTAAAGTAGATGGTCCTTATATAGAGGTGACCTTTAAGACAGGTTTCACTGTATCTGCAACACAATTCAAAGCAATAGGAAATACAGTTTTTTTTCAAATCAAATTTTGTTTTTCTCATATATACATGTACATACACTGTACACACATTATACATGATCCAGGATCCAAAACAGCTGCAGCGACAGCTTGACAGTTTGCAAATAGAGGACCACCACACCTTCAATGGCTTGTAAGTTTCTGCTTATATTTAACATTCTAGTTATCCAATAGATGGATTCAAGAACTCAAAACATATATTTATAGGGACTTTAGTCGTGTTGATAGCAAAGGATAAGCAGTGTTCATTATAGAAGTGGTAATGGGACCATTGGCACCTTAGTTCTACAAATGACCCCATTAATTTTTAATTATCTTAGTGGATCAAATTTAACATCCATGAATGTAAATGCTATATTGATGTGTTGGTCTTTTAAAGCGTCCCATCTGACAAATTCTAGAATGAACATTGGTTATGTGTATCAAATGTCCAACTAATCAAATAACAGCACTGTACAGATTGTTTAAATAAATTCGAATCACTCTTTATTACCTTGCCCATGGGTATATTGCTTGGGCTTATTCCATGATAGGGTTCCTACCTCCTCTGTGTACTATACAGCTTGTGAAAACAAAAATTTGCACAATAGACGCAATGTTGTGCAATGTGTTTCTTTTTGTTTTGTTTTTCTTTGCTATAGCCAATGGTCTTTAAAATTCGCGGCGGGTGTAGCTAGTTAAACAGGAGGTGCTTACCCTTCCGGAGAACCCGGCCTCACTTCTCTAGTGTTTAACCTAACTTGTCAATTTCAACATTTTAACCTTGCTTCTGGGTGTATTGGTATGTTTTGTTTTTTTTTATTTACAACTAAGAATGTACAATACTATTCTCACATAACATAGAGGGGTCATCCTCGTTGACCATGGTCATCTGGTTAATCACACTGCTGGGAAGTTAGTATGATAATGGATTTATAAACGGTTCTTATCTTAAACATCAGATATTACTTTTGACATAAGGGATCAACTCCCAGTAGGCCTTCACACTGACAAAGTTCATTAACGTGGTTTAATTAAGATAAATGACCAGTACAGCCCAGACCTATCAACTTTAGCACCGATGTTTGGTTTAATTGGTTGGTGTTTTATGTACAATCATGAATAGTTCACTTATTATGAAACGTCCAACCTGCTATAGGTCAAGTGCCAGAACTTTTTACTTTTGCATTGAGAGTCCAAAAGCTCGGGACAGATTATAATCTTAACTCATTCTAGATTGTTGATATCAACTTCTCTTGATAGACATAACATAATATACCTGTTCAGCAATATTTTTTCTTGAGGCATGCTAAGTCTTAGTGAATAGAGTTTTGTATCGAGTGCATAGGTTTTTAAGGTCTCTTCCGAAGGACCTCGTGACTTTCATTTCTAAATTTGAGAGCTTCTCGAAAGTACAATCACTACCTTTTAGTCTTGTTCAGACCCCAGCAAGGGTTCGAACCCATGACCTCTCGCATAAAAAGCGAGCACTGAGCTACCGTAGTAGTACATCGGTCATTTGGTATGCTGTCATAAGGGTATTTATAATATTTTTTCCTAAGCCAGACCGACATCTTTGACAATAGTGCATTTCATGGTTTTTTATTATTTAATTTTATTTTTCTAAAATTAAGTATTCTAAAATTAGCACCACGAGCCAATCTATCTATCTCTCGTTACAACTCTCCCTCCTTACAGAGTACTCTGATCATGAGTTGGGTGCACTGCTAGTTAAAAGGTAAAATAGTTAAAGAATATATTGCGAAAAATTTCTAAAGTTGGAAAAAGATGGTGGGTTAAAAATTAGACAAGTCAAGGCATCATCGTATAGTTTTGGACATCTCCAACTAAAACAAACAGAAATGGTAACCTTTATGAACATTAAAATCATTGTCCGTCTTCTCTAGATCTGTCGCTACAGACTTTATATAGTCTGTTTTTATGTTATTGGTTCCCACATTTCGAATCGCCAAAATTCATACTAGTATCTGGTCCCTTTTAAATCAAAATCGCCCAAATAACCAGCCATATATTTTCTCGGCAATAATTATTTAGGACACATAACTTATCAAAAACATTGTCATCACGTTTGTCATGCAGCTACAAATGTAGCCTTTAGTGGGTGTCACAATTAAAGTACAAGCAAATATGAATCAGAACCTGAAGAATCCGTCGTGTCTTTTATTTCAAGCTTGCTAGGATATGTGACATATATTCTCCAAATTTAGGATTATAAAGAGATAAATTTATAAGGAGATTAAAGAAAGTCATGTATATATCTCTATATGGAGCCGTATGTTCTCCGAAAGAGCTGCAAATCAGCTAGCAATGGTGTAAAGTTTGTACTCATTGGTATACCGATTGTTTGCTGCAAAATGGTATTTCCAAACACAACAAGTAAGTTGTCTATCAGAAATTCTTACATTTTTGATTATGGTATCTTCAGTACATGTACACATGTATCCATTCTTTGTTTGGGTTTATCCAACATTTGAAAAATCACTTTTCACGCTTATCCATCATTGAGGATGAAATTTACCTTTCCCCATATCAAAATATCAAATGTTGGATAAATGTGAAGACACATTGACAAACTATAGCTGGAATCTCAATTTTTAGACTACAAATTTCAGTACAGCTTCTTCACTTATGTTCTATAGAAAGTTTATAGTCACAAGAGACAGTATGATTCACATCTAAAATGAGAAATACATGTACGTGTAAATAGATATAAAAAAGAACTCCAACACCTCCGCCATCTATTACTGTGTATAAATGTATTGAAAAGCCCATTATACTGACTTTCAGATGTACTCTATATAATTATTCCTAATCGATATAATTATATATATATATATATATATATTATATATATATATATATATATATATATTATATAATATATATAATATATATATATATATACAGTACAGACCTGTCGAAAATTTATCACTGAAATAACGAAAAGGAGGGGAGATGAGTGACTGAGATATAGATTTGCTAATAGCAGAGAAACTGCTAAGATATAGATATCAGCTTGCTACAAACCTGTCAATATATAGCTAGTGAGAAGCTGAATATGATTCATTAGCTCAGTGTTAAACTTTTGACAGGTCTGTACTGTATTTTTTCTTTTAAATAACCGTAAAATTACACCTACATTGCCAGCTGCGACGCTATTAACTCGCTTAGAAACTTACATGTAGTTCTATTTTAAAATAGAAAACATTATCGATATGAAGACATAAAAATTAATGTTTTATTGACACATTTTCCCTGTAAGTTTGGACTGACTTTGAAGTTTAAATGATTCGTACAGTACAGGCCTGTCAAAATTTTAACACCAAGCTAATGAATCATCTTCTCACATCGGTCTCTCACTAGCTATAATTATCTCGATAGAGTTTTATCAAGCTGCTATTTACGTTACAGGTCTGTACAAAGTTTAACACTACTCACGAATCAGTTCTCATAGCTATAATTATCTCGATAGTTTTTTTTAGCAAGCTGTTATCTACAGTATAGGCGTGTCGAAAGTTTAACACTTACCTAACGAATCGGCAGCTCATCTTGGATCCTCGTTACTTATATGTCGCCAGTTGTTTTTCTATCTTTCGACAATTTTTTTCGGCCACAAGCTAAGAGTCGGTCCGTTTCTGACATTGTATTACGTTTTTTCCATTGAAAATCAAATAAATCTAAACAAAAATTGATATTATTACATACTTGTGCTCAGACGTAACTAAAAATCTGTATGCGTATCCGCGATTGTCATAAAGTATTTCCGTAGTGGAAAAATGTTGGCGCTATGGGAATTTTACATGGCGAAAATGACGATTTTTACACCGGAAGTGATGTCATTGGTGACGTTTTACGTCATATGCGCAACAGGGTCCACCATTTGTATGGTTTTTCAACATGTTAAATCCCAATAGCGCCGAGGTTTTGCTCTGTGCAGAAATATTCTACGCTAATCACAGATGCGCGTAAAGATTTCCTGTTACGACTAGGTACAAGGAAGTGAATATTATAAATTTTTATCCAGATTTATTTCGTTTTCTACAGAAATAAAGCATTATTCATCGTCAGAAACAGACCGGCTCTGACAGTAGTATCCATATCTCAGCCACTCGTCAGCTTCGACGCAATTTCGTTAGCCGAGCATGAACTTTCTACAGACATGTACTTATCTATCAGCATTTTTTATGCTTCTTGACCACTCGATATACGTAGCCGAGCTTCGATTCCATTTCGTTACCGGGTATTTCAATGTTAAACTTTCGACATGTCTGTACTGCATTTTCGATTTTCAATAGAGACAAAATACGTCTTAATTTTATGACGATCTATAACTATTTTAACAGTCATAAGAGACTAAATGATTCACATCTAAAATAATGACTTAAAAACCCATCACACCTCCCCGTCATCCATTATTCTATAAAAATGAATGTACCGGGCACAGGCCTGTCGAAAAGGTAATGAGTTATATTGGTGTCAAATCGACAGCTTATTCCGGCCCCTCGTTAGCTATATCATGGCAGCTGCCATATCTATCTCCCGGCAGCTTGTCAGTCTCTAGCTGTCCATATGTAGACCACATGGCAACCGAGCTTCAACTCCTTCTTGTTAGCTGAGTGTTAAACTTTCGACAGATCCGTACCGTATGTTTTATATTTTACTCACGCCGAATCGATATATATATAATAATTTCTAAAACAACTGTGAAAAAGCTCGCCCACATCATCAGTTGTGGCGTTTTATGTAAGCATAATGGACATATAACTCATACTCAAGGCGAGGCAATTTTAATAACTGAAAATTATATTTTTATATTTTTTATCCGTCACAATAAGACATGCATACGAAAGCCTAATGTGACCATTTTGGTGGAACAAATAAGAAATACGCGCAACTAATATTTAAGTTTCTGGAAAATACGTCCAGGTTTCACAAGTTAGCACTTAACCTTCACGTGACACAAGGAAAAATATGTTATAAAATTGTTAGTTTTTAATCTCTTTCGTTCACGATTTTGAATTCAGTTTTTACTTTGCTTTTGGATTGTGATTCAGACATGGATTGCTATGTTTGTTTTTGATTTTGATAAAAATTCAACATTTTGCATATGACATAATTTAGTAGAGTGATGTAGCTTTACGTCCAAGTCAAGATTCTTTTTGTTATTGATGTTAAACAAATTAAAGCTGGTCATTTGGCCCTTTTTCTAACAATCACTGTTGATCAGTATGTGTGGGTTTTTTTTTTTTTTTTTTTTTTTTGTATTATTAACACAGGACCATGGTGACACTCATTGTTAATGTTGAAATACCAATGTCCAAATCAAATATCCCCAAAATTAAGCAATAAGCCAAAAGTTGTATTAAAATGGAAAATTACGACATGTATCACACACCATTGTTTTCCCGATAACTTATTCACCACCATTTTTTTCGCCATTGCATCTTCGTCTTTGTATTGGAAATAGTGGAGTGGAGAAGAATGGAACGATGGAGTTTTACATCCAATCCATGATTCTTCCAGCTATATCGAGGTGCTAAATTCATGGACGATATAGTAAACCGGAGTACCCACTGCGCATATCCATAGTTGGGATTTCAATCATTTGAACGTTTAAATACTGTGATTCGTAGCACGCATCTTTATATACTACTCGATCACAAAAGGCCCGTGTTGAAAAGATATCAGAATAGGGACTTCCATAAACAAAGGAGTTGGCACGATAAGGGCCATATTTTACCCCCGATTTTTTTTCAAAAATAAATGTTGAAAATCCATACATTAATGATAGACGGTTGTTCTTGTGATATATTCGGCTTTTCAAAACTGTAGTTTTTGTAACAATTGCGATTGCATTATTTAAGATATATGCATTTAAAAATCACGTAAAACGGGGGAAAACTACATTTTGGCCATTTTTGCTGTTATTTTTCATAATCAAAAATAATTTTTTATTTTAGATCTTCCTAAATTTCTTCATTTAAATGCGTTTTAAATATAGAACTTCGGCAAAACACGATAATTGTAAGACAATGTCGTAAAATGTGAATTTACATGTTTTGTAATAAATATTGGTCAGACAAAGTGTTTTATTCAGTACTTTTATTATTTCATAAAATCTAAATTTAAATTTTAAATGCATTTTAAAAATAAAACAACGAGATAAAATGTCAATTTCGAAATAAAATGATTAAATATCATGTCCAGATATAATTTAATTTATTGTCATGTTTATTAGTTTCTTCAAATCTCGATTTTATGAACATACTTTATCAGTTATTTGGGGTTTTCTTTGTTCATTTTCTTCTCGGTTTCATTTTCGTTTTCTTTTTTCTTTTTTTCATTCCGTCTGTCCGTACGCCACCAATTCCTTTAAATTTCTTTCTTTTTTCTTTCTTTCTTTTTTCTTTTATTGTTTCGTTTCTTTCTTCCGTCCTTCCTTTCTTTCTGTCTTCCTTTCCTCCCTTTCTCTCATCCTTCTTTTGTTTCTTTCTTCTTTTTTATGTCTTCGTATCTTTCGTTCTTATTAGTTTTAGTAAAAAAAAATAAATAAATACGTTTATTTCTCTCTTTTTTCTTATTTTTATTCAAGAATTTAAACTGCGCAATATATGACTAAATATCGGTCAGACACGATAATTTATTGGTGATTTTTATTATTGATTTTGTAAAATCCCCAATATGACTGGATTTCTTTAAATATCCCTGTTTACCAGGCAACATTAGATTAATATTAATAATAAAAAAACCTTTAAAGTGACACGCAGACATCTCTCTATCTTTTGAATCGTAAAACAGTTCCGACTGATGTCGAACAAATGACAATATACTCATTGTACAGTTATCAATTCTATGGAGTCCAGTTAGGATCAAGTCTAGATACGATTTACATTACATGCCTGTCGAAAGTTTAACAATAAGCTAACGAATCAGTGCCGTTTATCTCAACCCATCGTTAGCTACATCCCGGCAGCATCTATGTACCTTTGTTCACTAGCTATCGATATTTCGGTCGAACATAGGCTCTTTTGTAATAGCTAAGTGTTAAACTTTCGACAGGTCTGTACTGTATTTCAATATACTCAGTGGTGATGTACAGTACCGTTATCAATTCTATGGAGTCCAGTTAGGGCCGAGTATCCGATCTACATAACATACCTGTCCAAAGTTTAACAGTAAGCTAACGAATCAGTGCCCATCGTTAGCTCCTTTTTGTTAGCTAAGTGATAAACGTTCGACAGGCCTGCACTGCATGTTGTGATGTACAGTACAGTTATCAATTCTATGGAGTCCAGTTAGGGTCAAGTCTCGATACGATCATCACTACAGGCCTTCGAGAGTTTATAATTAACCCGAATTATGCAGGGAATCAACAGTTTATCTCAGTTCTTCCTCAGATTGTAGACCTCAACATTCCGATATGATAATGTTTATTGTTCAATAAGTTTTGAAATTCTAGAATCAATTCATTATGATGTCTAAAAAGCTTACCCCTTCGGTTTCGTATAGCGCTGTCGTTATTGCTATTTCAATCCTTAGGCATAGTATTTTACGTCGCTCTTTCGTCTTTCATAGCTGGCTTTGTCTCGGTGTAAGCAAAAACTGTTTTGACTTCTGCGTGTAACACCTCATTAAAATTCAAAACAAATCAATTGCAATTTATTTATTTATTACACAAATAAATAAATAAATAAATAAATAAATAAATAAATAAATAAATAAATAATAAATAAATAATAAATAATAAATAAAAAGCGTATACCTAAAATTACAAAAGTATTTAGTATTTTATTTAGTATTTATTTACGAGACTGTTGTCATCTATAAAGTGACTAAAGATGAAACAACCATTGACCCGAGTGGTTGAAAAAACAAAGTATCTTTCCCAAGAGAAATTACACAGTCAATGGACATTACAAGATAAATGAATAATGGATATACAGTATAGACCTGTCGAAAGTTTAACACTGAGATAACGAAAAGCGAGTCGAAGTTTAGCTGTCGAGATATAGACAGCTAGTGACCGAAAAAACTGCCGAGAGATATATAGCAACAGCCTAAAAGCTGCCGAGATAAAGCTGGCGAGGGGCCGAGATAATCTGTCGATTTGGCTTTAATTTGTCAGCACTTGTGTATTACTTTCGGCATACAGTACATACCTGTCAAAAGTTTAACACTGAGCTAACGAATTAGTGTCGAATCGGCAACTCATCTCTGTCCGGCGTTGGCTATATCTTGATATCTTTTTGAGAGCTAACTAATATATCATTCGGCGGCCTCTTAGCTATTGTTTATACATATCACAGCCGAACTTCGGCTCCTTATTCGTTATACCACTCGGTCACAAAGGGTCCGTGTTGGAAAGATATCAGGAAGGGGTGATAATATTGAAAAATAATCATAGTAAACTTCCGTAAAGAACACATTTTCATAATAATATTTTATTTTTACTTGTCTTTATTTAAATGCGTTTTAAATATTGAAACACGGCACGATGAATGTTAAACAATATCGTCATTCCTTTAAATTTCTTTCTATTTTTCTTCTTCCTTCCTTTCGTTTCATTTTTTCAACCTTTTTTCGTTTCATACGTCCTTCCTTCCTTCCTTCTTTTCTCAGTATTTCTCCCTTCCTCTCATCTAAGACCTATCATATATATCATTCGGTGGCTTCTTAGCTACTGTCTATTCAGCTTCAGCTCCTTTTTCGTTAGTTGATTGTTAAACTTTCGACAGGTCTGTATACGGTATATATAACTCATTACTAGAATCTGGCTCATACAATACTATACGGTATTAGCAAGATAATTATGATGTGGTCATTAAAATCAAGTTGATGGAAAACAGTAATGAAATGAAGCATTGATTAGAGATGTGTATGAGAGTTTGATGAAAGGAATTTCATTGAATGTTTACATTATTATTACTTTTTCAATAAGAATGAATTAGCAATAATAGTTTTTATTACGTCGTTATAGGGTATTTCCCAGTAATTCCCCTGATAGGATATTTTTTATTATGAAGACACAAAGAAGCAATGTCGGGTACTATGCCTATTCTTTAATTCCCCTTCTTTAATTCTTTAATGATGGAGACACAAAGAAGTAACGTTGGGTACAACGCCTACGTTGCCACGATAGATTTTCACCAACTGTTTGTGTTTAGGTCTGAAGCTTGTCATGATGACTATATGGGATTTCATTGTTCTCTGTTATTATTTCTCCTTGCTTGGTTCTCTAATGACGGAGACACAAAGACGTAACGGTGGGTACAACCTCTACATTGCCAGGGTAGTTTGTCACCAACCTGTTTGTGTTTGGGTCTGAAGCTTGCCACGATGACTATGTGGGATTTTATTGTTCTCTGGATATTATTTCCCTTTGTATGATTCTCTAATGATGGAGACACGAAGAAGTAACGTTGGGTACAACACCTACGTTGCCAGGATAGATTGTCACCAACCTGTTTGTGTTTGGGTTTGAAGCTTGTCATGATGACCGTGTGGGCTTTTCTTGTTCTCTGGTTATTATTTCCCCTTGTTTGATTCTGTAATGGTGGAGGCACAAAGACGTAACGGCGGGTACAACATCTACATTGTAAGGATAGTTTGTCATCCAGTAGGTTTGGTTTTTTTTTTGGGGGGGGGGGGGGTGGGGGTGGTGGTGGGATGGGGGCTAATGGTCATGATGGCAATGTGAGACTCCCTGAGTTCTCCAGTTATTTCCCCTTCTTGGTTGAATTTATTTGTTAAAGGAAAACGAAGACATAATGGCCGGTACATGACCTACCTCATCAGGAGTTACAGGATAGTTGGTCATCCAGCTGTTTTTAGCTCACCTGACCGAAAGGTCATGTGAGCTTATGGCATAGCGCAGCGTGTGTATGTGCGTGCGTGCGTCGTTAACACCTATTTTCGACATCTCCTCTGAAACTACAAGACAGATTTCAATGAAATTTGGTGAGAAGTATATATGGGCCGGTGCAATTCAAATTTGTTCGTGGCGTTACCATAGCTACCATAACTAGGTCAAGGTGACCTAGGGGTGCAACAATCTTAAAAAATCTTCTTCTCCGAAAGTATTGATTGGAGAAAAAAATCTGATGTGATATTTGTCTTCTCTACGGTCTTAAGCCTATAGTTTGTTCATTTTGTGAAATTCGGACAAAAAAAAAGGTTACGCGTTTTTGCGTTTAATTTTGAAAAAAAAATCGTAAAATAGCTTCAAATTGTTATAACTTGTCTATTTGACCAGATAATGACATGGGGTTTTCAGTTTTGACATCTTCTTGGTAGTATCTTCAAAATGAGGTTAAGGTCAATTGTGAAGGTCGTGACCTAATTTTTTTACCCCTGATTATAATTATTATTTGGAAAACCATAAATTTTTTGTATAGGCATGTATATTAGAATGTAGTAGGTATTGATATAACGATCATTTTGATGTATAGAAAAAGGTCATGGGTTCAAAGGTCAAGGTCACAGATACGAAACAATACCGAAATGGTTAATTATCTCGAAAACTATAAACTTTTTGTATAGGCATGTATATTAGAATGTTGTAGGTATTGATACAATGATCATTTTAATGTATAGAAAAAGGTCATGGGTTCAAAGGTCAAGATCAAAGATACGAAACAATACAGAAATACTTAATTATCTCGAAAACTATAAACTTTTTGTATAGGCATGTATATTAGAATGTTGTAGGTATTCATACAACGATCATTTTGATGTATAGAAAAAGGTCATGGGTTCAAAGGTCAAGGTCACAGATGCTTAACGATACCGAATAATAGTTAATTATCTCGAAAACTATAAACTTTTTGTATAGGTTTGTATATTAGAATGTTGTAGGTATTGATACAAAGATCATTTTGATGTATAAAAAAGGTCATGGGTTCAAAGGTCAAGGTCACAGATGTGAAACAATACTGAAATGGTTAATTACCTTGAAAACTATTAACTTTTAGTATAGGTATGTATATTAGAATGTTGTAGGTATTGATACAACGGTCATTATGATGTAAAGAAAAGAAGTCATTGGGGTTTCAGTATTTATGTTTTCTCTAAATCTTTCAGCTAGCCATTAGTTATCAGGTGAGCGTATCAGGCCCATGGGCCTCTTGTTTTTTTTAATTGGGTCTGCAACATGTCATGATGGCAATGTAACAATTGTCCTTGTTCTCTGGTTATTATTTCCCCTTGTTTGGTTCTATAGTGATGGAGACACGAAGACGTAACAGTGGGTACAACGCCTACATTGTTAGGATAGTTTGTCATCCAGTTGTTTGTTTTTTTTTTTTTTTTTTTTTTTTTTTTTTGGGAGGGGGGGGGGGGGGCTGAAGGTCATGATGTGAAGGCAATGTGGGATTCCCCGAGTTCTCCAGCTATTTCCCCTTTCTTAATTGGATTCTTTTGTTCAGGGGAGATGAAGACGTAAGGGCAGGTACATCGCAAACGTTATCAGGAGTATCAGGGTAGTTGGTCATCCAGCTATTTTTATTATTGGGTCTGAAGCGTGTCACGATGACAATGTTGGATTTCCTTGTTCTTATTTCCCCTAGCTGGGTTCTTTTGTCATAGGAAGACGAAGATGTAGTGGTGGTTACAACCTCGGGGGTGTCTGAAACTTGACATGATGGAAATTTTGGATACATCGAGTTCTCTGCTGATGGTTTCTCCTGGTTGATCTCGTTTGTTATGAGGAGACGGAGAAGTAACGGGGCACGGTTATGACACCTTCGTTGGCATAGTAAATGGCCACTCCAGGTGGTTCTAACATTGGGTTTAGATGTTGTCATGGTGACAATATGGGTTCTCCGAATTCTATGGTTACCGGTATTATTTCCCTTGGTTGTATTATGAGACGACGTAACAGTGGGTACAAAGCGTACGTTACCAGTATGATTTGTCCTCCAGCTATATACTCTATAATAATTATCTATCACTGGGTCTGACGCTTTACGTGATGATTGTTTGGGATTTAGATTTTCAGAGTTCTCTAGTTATTTCCTTTTGGTTTGACTCTTTTGTTATAGGAAGACAAACGCGTAACTGTGGGTACAAAGCCATCGTTGCGAGGTTGGTATGTCTAGCCCACATTCTGTAAAGATAGGCCTGCAGCTTGTCATAATAACAGTATTATGGGATTTCCCATGTTCTTTGCCAATTGATTATTGTCCCCCTTGATTGGTGATTGGTTTCGTTTTATTTACATTTTCCCCCAAATACATGTACATTTACACACACGCACATTCGCATATCATCGTTTGGCCATTGATTTTTCTTAGAAAGTCTAACAACTTAATATAAGTGTTGTTTATGATGTTATTAAAATCCTTCCTCAAACACGCACATGACGATGTACTGCAAGGTATATGTAGATGTTTACCGTGTCTCTTAATGAACACGTGTTATCAACCCTGGGGAATACAGATATTTCAATTAAGGAAAAAATTAACAAGAGGATTTGGTTACAGATAATCAATCAAGCATAGCTTAATTGACCAGCATCTATATACGCAGTGGTCACTCTCTGTGATATTGACCAGGCCGATAATACTGCTGTAAGCGATTTTAGGCGAGGTTTTTTAAACTCGGCTTATTGCGTGCGTTCGACTTCTTCATTCTTCTTCTTAGATAACCACTTGGCCATGATTAATAGCTCGGCAGCGTGTCACGTGATTCTATTAATATTGTACGGAATTAACGGTTATAGAAAACGTTAACGTCGCATATTCTCCGAAAGATTCATATAATGGGACATCGTCATGTGTCAAAGGTAATGAAATTTGCGTTATATTATACCGTTTGATTAGCCTTAGATCTAGAGTTCCATTTAAACGTGGAAGTAGATGAAAGTTTGACCATTGGAAAATGATCTATCCTGAATCTACTGGCCCGATTACATGAATTTCAACTCCATTAGCTTTGGTCAATGATTCGGGCGATGTTGGAAAAATACCATCACAATAATGGTAAAAATCATTTATTATGGATAATAGAAATGTTTCAAATAAAAAAGATTTATGTTCTGTGAGGACACATCATTCTCAATATAGAAGTGTTAATTCTTTCGTCAAGTACCTGGTGATACCACGATATAGATACTTTCCCTTTTATAGACTTCTGTCTTTGGCAACAGTTTCACAATCATTCCTTTACTGAAGTTTTACTCAACTTTAATTTAATTTTGCCAATCTGTTTTGCATTGCAAATACATATTTCGACAAAACTAAAATGCATATGTCATAAGCTTGAACCAACCTTCAATATTACACCCTAATTTCCTGAAATCTTGAAAAACATAACAAAATTATTATGCTTTTCAGTTTTGCAAGAATTAAATTAAAGAACATACGAGTCAGGAAGTTATTATGAAACTGAGGTCTGATTCTAGAATATTAGTGATTCTAACAAAGCTTTGAATAGTACATCTGGGCCTTGAACAACACAAGTAATGAAGATTTTTCATGCATTCCGAGCCTTGTCAAAATAAAGAGGAATCGTTTTCTGCAGATTTCTCGGCCAAGAATTATGCCAACAACTACGCAGTGGTCAATTTTAAGCTTCTCTGAACTCTTGTAATATTGGTTTTTTACGACTTCATCAGTCGATGTTGGTACAATTGTGGGGATTTTCCAATTAATCCACTAATCCGTCAGATTTAAAAATAAATATTTTTTCCAATATGACACGATTCTAGAACATTTCTTTTATTAGTAAATATCGTAGGTTTTTATTGGCTAATACAATCTCGTTGAAATATTATCTACACGACATACGTGAGTGTGATTAAAATAATAAACATGCGACATCATATAACCAACAATTGTCACATACTACATAAATGCATAATTTTCAAGATCTCTCTCTCTCTCTCTCTCTCTCTCTCTCTCTCTCTCTCTCTCTCCTATGTGCGTGCGTGTGTGTGCTATTTCAAATTGATAAAATATAAATGGGCACTAATAATTCGTAGTTCTCTCTCTCTCTCTCTCTCTCTCTCTCTCTCTCTTTCTCTGTGTGTGTGTGTGTGGTGATATAAAATATGATAACTTTGAGAGATAACATCAGTTTTGGGAATATTTCGTCATTTGCATTTATAATAACCAGCAAGGGCTTAGGGCTAGGGCTGGTTTGACATTTGTTGAAGAATTATTTATTTATATTTCTTTGATGATCTTGGCGACCTTTCTCTAACACCAGCAACTGTTAATTTAATAACGGATAATAGGTTTTCTAGACATTATTTGTGACATTACTCGACGGCTCTGGGAGATAACCTTTTAATATAGATAAATAACTTCCATTTCCAATGTAGCTGAATAAAACATAAACTGGGCACTAGTCAAAACGATTAAAATCACAACAAAACCATGCAAGTCAATAAGATTATATATTGTCAATTTAGAAGATCGAACCCATGACTTCATTTTGTAGAGCTGTCATGTGCTGATTTTGAATTTTATTGAAATAATACATTCATGTTCTGATGCAATATTTTAATAAGAATTCAAAACCAGCACATGACAAAGCTCAGCACACAAGGAATCACGGTAGGCTCATTTCCATTCAATTTTTATAGTGGAACTTTTAGGAACTGGAGGTGGAAGACATCACTTCACTTTATAGAGCAACAAAAGGAACGAACCACTGTAAGCTCATTATCCGACTTATTTAAAATTCTTTATTTTTTCTGCAATTTTTTTTCAATTATGACAAATTTTCTTGTACACATCAGCTTATCCGGCCTGAGACCATCAAAACATAATGGATCGATTGAATTCTTCTGAAAATATTTTATTTATATCATAAAATTACAGTTTCTTTAATTAAATTTTGCTATCTCGTTTTTCACCATAGTAGGAGAGTTGTACTCAAAATACCTACCTCGTTACACCATCAAATATGTTTGCTTGTCTAATGCTGTATTAACTAATGGAGATGTATTTATCTGCTCATCTCCTTTTTTTATTTCTCATGCACAGCTATTTAACACCGCAAAATTTAATGTTACTTGGTATCTCCAAGTTACGATGACCGACAGTAGCCGACAGAAAACGTGAATATGCTTCAAAATTTGTACCATTTTCTCTCATAATATGTCAATTGAAATCATAAATTGTACCACTTGACTTCAAAATATGTACCAAGAACATATTTAGAGGGGAAGCTGTGATCGTACAAAGTTTGAAATCATTTGTGTAGTGTTTAGCTTACGCACGGGCTTATATTTTGTACCCCTAATTAAATTTCAATTTCGACCTGAAAGTCTAAAAACTGACGAAATCAAACCATTTTACCCATAATCGTAATTAAAAAAAACACAAAACAAACAAACTTTGAATTAAAAGTGTGGTATGAAAAAGGGAAACACCGCCTTATATCTTTATACTAAACCCGTTTCGAATTTGTTTTTCCTTTTTCAGCGCGCGTCCACCGTGTTCACCAAAAAGAGGTAATGTAGATACCAAAACCTAGAAACAAACATAAACAAAAATATTGACAAAGCATGCAACGTATTGAACACAGCAATATTACGATTAACTGTGTCATGTAGCATTTTTTTTAATTTAATCATAAATTACATTCAAAAAATTGTATTTGACAATTACTGTCATATACCATTTTTAATGTATTTTATAATTAAATTTAAAAAAAAGGTATATGACAACGGTAAAACGAGACAGGTACCATACTCATTTTACTAAGATATTGACTACGACTTCTTAGAACTTGACTTAACATTTAATTATGTAAATGCGTAGTAAAACTTTTTCACAACCCTGAGGACCAAAAAAAAAAAAAAAGAGAGAAAGAAAAAACTGGAAATAGTGAAACGCCTAAATGCATTGTCTTTGTGAAGTTCACTTTTTGAAATATTAAAATAACACACTTTTCAAAAAAAAAAAAAAAAAAGAAAGAAACAAAAAAAAAAACCCTGATAAACTGATGAAATGTGTGCTTGGTGACTATGGTTATTGCGAAGAAAATGGCGTACATGATTATCCTATGGATATATGAGACCTTTCAGACATGTTGTTTTTGGAAAAATTAAAATCCAGCGAAACATTAAAAAAAACTATTTCTACAACATATTAAAAGGAATTTTAATGAATCAAGGATGGCCCACATTAACTACGCAGTAGATAGTGTCTCCATTCCACAAACAATACATAGATATACACTTAATGGAAACTGATTAGTTCTGGCTTGTATCCTTGTCTGGTGGCCAAGTGGTTTAAAGTGTGCCTCTCACCGTCTGGGTCTGAATCCCATTCGGGACAGATCCTAGTGTGAGGAAGTTTGTCAGCTTGTTAGCTGAGGGTCAGAGATTGTGATCCCTGATTATAAAACTGTATATATATGAAAGCGAGCGAGTTGGTAATGGCGTTTAATGTCCGAGTCAATAATATTTCACTTATATCGAGACGTCGCCAGCAATAGGTGACGGTACAGAAATTTTGCATGTGTGTTGCGCTGATGGCATTATACAGCAGGATTCTTTAACGTGTCAAGCCTATCATTACACGGGACCTCGTTTATTTTAAGTTTCCATCCGAAAGAACCGTGACTTTCATTTCGTAATGCCAAGTGCTTGGCGGAAGAACTTTCAAGGCTTTGGTCAGACAATGGTTTGATTATTAAGTAGCAGTTTGTCTGAATTTGGTGTAAATATATCTGACCGTCACAAGTTTAAAAATAAATTTTAAATACACAAACCATTTGTCCTGTTGCTAGGGTAACGAGTTACTAGGATATTACTCAGACAGTTGTCTGTCTGTCTGGAATATCTTATTAGTCTATTAGCTTTTTAAGAAAATGAACAGAAAAAAACGTGTTAGAATTCTGAGTCAATCAATTCGTCACGAATCAATATACAAGGCGGCATTAATGAATTGATGAGTATATAATTAATTCATAAATGTTACTTTTTGAAAAATAAACCCAACTTTACTGAAACGTATTACATATAATAAATAAAGTATTGAGAGAGAGAGGGAGAGAGAGAGGGAGAGAGAGAGAGAGAGATTCAAATTCATCAAAATATTGTCTTTCTATTATAACTTATTACAGTGGAAAACTACGCGTCTCTTGCATATTGAAATATAACTGATCTGAAATCTTTCACATGGACTTTATTCATACAAATAAAATACATACAGTCAAATCTGTATAAAGACCACCTCTATATAAGGGTCACCTTCATAAAGGCCAATAGAATTGTATCCCAATTGTTCTTTATTCATATTATTTGAACCTGTATATAACGGCCACCTGTCCATAAAGACAACATTTACTGGTTCCCTTGGGTATGTTTGACTATCAATTTTTTCCAGAGTTTTCTTATTTATATCAACCGTATAATAACGTAAGTTCGACTGTAAGTAACTTTTCATCTTCCGTTTGATTGGAGACGTTCATCATTTCGGTCACTCGAAGCTTTTGCTATCTCCAGTTTGGTTGGGTTTTTTCTTTTAATCAGTCTCTGTGAAGTCTTTAATAAAATGAGGTGTATTGCATGGAGAGAACAACAACGTCTTGCACGTTAAGCATGGCTGTGGAAATCAAAAGGATGAAAATGGGTTGAAAGTTTTCTGAACTTATGCAATCCATGACAAGTGACTAGACGCCACCTAGTCTAAAAAAACTAAAGCTCTGTAGTAATTTTATTTCTTCATCCTTAACACATGCCTTTTGTACACGTTATAATCCCAAAAACACAGATGTATAAACCCTGTCTTTGATTCATTGTTCATTTTAACATTTTAAATTGAAGAAACCTGATAATTCTTTAATTGAATTGAAAATAAATTCGACCGCTTAAAAGCTACCATTTTATTACATCTCAAAACATATTGTCTCGTTGTGCTGAAACTCGTGATTTCCTGAGTCAAAATGAATCATCTATATACATGTACACATTAGGTTCTCTAAGAAACAGATTTCCTCAAATTCTACAACTATAACTTAACCATTTTTGTGGTGCATTTTAACATTAACTGTTTGTGGAAATAGATATATATATATATATATATATATATATATAATATATATATATATATATATATATATATATATAATATATATGGAAAAATAAACAAGAACGTATTAAAGTTGCTACTTAAACATTTCACATGAACATTAAAAATGTTAAGTTTTGTTTATGATTGTCGCATTGCCGTAAACACACCTAGAATTATTTAATTGGGGATTGGAATAATTATGGGTGTTCAGTGTATTTTAAATTTAGTTCAAATCCTGGTCACCAGTACTTTTATGATCTCAATAATTTATGCTATCGCCACGATTAAATACATTTCTCTGTTAAGTATATATACATGTATGTATTTTTTGTAGGTAAATACTATCATTTCTTGATATACATGTATTTGAAATACCATCATTTACAAGCCCCGGTTAGTAGAAACCTGTATATATGACGTCTCTTGAGCCGTTTAAGGGTTCTAACAATAATGGACTTTTTACAATATATCATACATCATGGAAAAGGACACAGTGGCCTAGTGGATAAAACATCAGTCTACAAATCCAGGGACTCTCACCGCTGTGACTTCGAGTCCCATTCAGACCACATGTGGAAAAGTGAGTTTATCTTACCGTTGGCCTTTACTGGTTCACCTGTTGTTAGTATAATTGTGACGGGGGAAGTTATCCGCTTGTCTGCTGCGTACTGACTCCATGCCCGAGCTAGCACCTAAATGTTGCCCTGAGTGCGAGCTAGTGCAACACGCTTTTATACCTCATGCATACACGAATTGTCATAGATTAATCCACAGAGATAAATACAATAGTTCTCGTCAGGAATAGCTGAAAAATTGTTGATGCGACGTTAAGCAACATTCAACAACAACAGCAACAACATAAAGCATAAAACATTCATACAGATTTTTGAAAATTTAGAGATCCCGTAATATGTCTAATAAATTAAACAGGAACAAACAACTTTTTTTCGAGTACCATCTCTGGTTTGATTGGAGATGTTCATCTACTTGGTCACTATAAAGTCTGTAAAGCATGTACATGTAAGCGACTACACACAGACCCTTGACACATACCACTCAGTGCGGTAGCTCAGTTGGTAGAGTGCTCGCTCCGTATGTGGAAGGTCGTGGGTTCAACCACGACCGGGTCTGAGCCATGACATGAAAGTGGGCAGTGATTGCTCTTTCGCCAAGCACTCAACATTACGAAATGAAAATCGCAGTTCTTTCCAATGGGAATTTAAATAAACGAAGTCCTGTGGCACGATAAAGAACCCTGCTGTATAATGCCATCAGCGTAACGCAAAGGAAAAAATTCTGCACCTTCGCCTATAGCTGGCGACGTCTCGATATAATTGAAATATTCTTGACTGGGATGTTAAACAACATTACTCAACTCATAACTCTACAGAACCTTGTCTATGGTCAGAATTAAGTATTTTTCTGACTTTTCAAACAAACGAAGGCGTCATGGAACAATTCGAACAAATGCAATCATAAAACACTAGTCTTATGGACAGGTGGTATTTATACAGAGAAGGTCGACAGAGGCAACAGATACTTCTGAAGCTGGTATTAGACTTGGATTAACTGTAGATCACATTTTTGTGGGCCACGAGTACTTTTAAAAGATTTGCACTTTTATATTCAATGACAAATCAATACAAACTCAGTAACAGTACACCATTAAGGCTATTAATTTACATTTTGCGTAGTGAATAGTAGTATATAATATTTATATGTATTAATGTGTTTCTTAAATATCTATGACATTCATTTCGTCCGTTAGGGACATGCCTAAAATGATTTTTTGTGATTAAAGGGAGAAACACAATCAACGATGAAGGTACAAAATTTTAGACTAGAAATGTGAGAAAAATTAATAACATATCGACGACGTGTTAGTAACGGAATATTATAACAATCGCCACTGGTCAAGTCTTAATTGACCATCTGCTGATTCCATCTGCTTCGTGTTGATAAGATTTGACCACTCACTATACTGACTCAACATGCAGTACAGACCTGTCGAAAGTAAAACTCTGAGCGGACGAAAGAGAGTCGACGTTGGGGTACCAAGTTGTCGACGTGTCAATACCTAGTGCCCAAAAAGCAACCGAGAGATACTTAATTTCGCGTGTATTTATTTTCGAGGCACAGGAAATTTTGACGTATCTCGACGTAGTTAAATTTTTGCGTCGTTTGTTAAATATGCCGATTGACAAGCATAATAAAATATTTGCTCGGTATTAATTTTCGTGCAAAACAAACGATCGCGAAATAAGCGAAAATTAGTTAACCGCGAAAATAAATACGTTTACAGTACATACATTGCTAACAAGGTGACCAAATGTGCTACCTTTTCAGCGCTAATTTGTAATTTAGGTGTATATACAGGTGTTTAATTTTTGACAGGTCTGTACTGTAAATTCGTGGATTTCGTTTGTAACTATTTTTGTTAAACCTCAATTAATCAATATCGTCAAAACAAAAGAAATCATTTCAGCGTAAAATGTAACTTTCCCTCGCTCTGTAACTTAATCCCGGCGTGTTGCTCATTATCAGAGCAAACAGATAATTAGCAAACAGGATTATTTTAAAATGTATTAATTACAGTATTCAATATTTTAAATCCATATTGGTTGGCGTCTTCATTTATCATAATGTTTTTCTAGATCATGACGGCTTTCAGAAAAACCGTCGAATACTGTAAACGTATTTAATTTCGCGTGTATTTATTTTCGAGGTATATGAAATTTAGACATATCCGCGTAGTTTAATTTTCGCGTTTAAAAAAGGCACTTTATTAAACACAATAAGCATTTTATGATTTTCATTGGATATTAATTTTCGCACAAATCAAACGACCGCGAAATAAGCGAAAATTAGTCCACCACGAAAATAAACACGTTAACAGTTTCCGAATCTGAAACCGTTAATTATTTATTGTTCTGTTCTATAAACCAGAAAATTAGATATAAGAAAACTTTGAAAATGTTTGATGAATCATATGGAACCATGCGTATAATTAAAAGAGTATCCATTAAGTCGTACCATCTCCGACTTTATTGGAGAATTGTCTCTTGATGATCACTATGAAACAATTACATTGCCAGGAATTTTTCTGGGTATTTTTCCCAATTCTGTAGTAAAAAAATTCCCATTGGCTATGTTTATCAATTTTTTGAGAAAAAAAATTTCACAAGATCATCCACATCATATTCGGAGGATATCTCGTTCTGATAACGATTTCAATCTATATTAACCCACATTTTGCTGGATGATTTATATAGAGACAAAAGAGACAGCGCTATTTTGCTGTGAACACCGATATAATTTGTTCAATTACCAGTATTCTAGTGGTCTAGAATTTCTAATATGTTGTTGTGATTTTTCCCAAAATTACATTTTTTGAGCATTTTCCCAATTTCATCCCAAGGTCCTTTTCCCAAAAAGGTCAGAAAAATCCCTGATTGCATACAGGAGACAACCAAATGAACTTAAGCAATGCAACAGAAAAGACATTTAATTATTATACATGCAGTCTAACCTGTCTTAAAGGCCACCTCTATATAAAGGCCACCTGCTTACAAAGGCCAGTAAAATGATATCCCAATTGTTCTAATTCATATTATTTGAACATGTATATAAAGGCCACCTGTCCATAAAGGCCACTTTTACTGGTTCCCTTTGGTGGCCTTTATAGACAGGTTTGACTGTATTGTGTTCTTTTATTCTAACATCCGTGTTATGAACATACATATACATTGTATTAAAAATGCCGAGAAAGACGCTATTTATTGTTTAAGCATTGAATGGTTGAGATATGGCAATTAAAGAAAAACTGCACTTCGAGTATTTCTATTTTCAATTGGACACCAAAATTGTCAACGCGTCATTTGTCATTTGGGCGTTGTAATTTCGACGTCTAATGAAGTCTGGTTTTTGTGTTAGGTGTTAAACTTCATCAGGAGTTCGGGTATATCTACTTTCTTTAGGCATCAAAATTGTCAACGCCTAATGAAATCCTGGCTTCATTGGGCGTTTTAAATTCGACGTCTAATGAAGCCTGTTTTTTTTTTTTTTTTTTTTTTTTTTTTTTTTTTTTGTTAGGCGTTAAACTTCATTAGGAGTTAAGGTATTTCTACTTTTTTTGGTATCAAAATTGTCAACGCCTAATGAAATCCGGACTTCATTGGGTGTTGTAATTTCGACGTCTAATGAAGCCTGGTCTTCAGTAAGCGTTGGGCTTCATTAGGAGTTGCAACAATGCGCAAATGAAACATGTATCATAAATAGAAAGAAGACATTACAACTAAAAGCTGCACTATTTAAAGTAAAAATATTAAATGCAATCAAATTACAATATATCACATGGCTCCTGAATTAATTGAGTTTTATTGTTTATTAAAGAGCATTGAAGTTTGTAAGCAAAGTATTGCTTTTGACATTTTTTGCAAAGTATTCTTGTGTAACTTGAGGAATCTGTGTGCAATAACATATCATTTAACATGTTCATTATTAAAGACGAGGATGTAAAACGTATGTCAGTGATTCAAATTACCGAGGATGCTATGTGATCAACTAATATCTACTACATGTATGTATTTAACATTTCCAATGAATTGTACATGAACTTTAACAGTACAGACTTGTAGAAAGTTTAACACTGAGATAAAGAATGTGGGTTCTAAGTCAACTATTTCATTTACCTTTTCTAAATCAATCATGCAATCCATTTAAAAATATATGATTTACAATTATTGAATGTATTGAATGATTTAATTCAAAAATGGTACATTACAGCTATATATATATAACTGTAATGTAATAGACATTTCGACAGGTGGTATCTCTGCAAGGATTCAGTCGCTAGATATCTATATACATGTATCGGCCACTTCGCAGTCGATTTTCGACGGGCACAAGACATTTGACCGAAAATGAAAAAACTGCTGGTAGCCATTTAAGCAGATTTTACATATTACCTGTATTCTAAGATGGTCATTTGAGCAACGGTTTAAATCCATTGAGCTGTATGTATTGCTAGACTTTTAATGGATTTTATCAAATTTGATTTGGTGCTTTTCAAAAACTTTATCCTGCTCAAAAATCCTACTTCAACCCCCATCCCACCCCACACCCCGCGGTGGTCAGGGGCAACATCAGTCTGTGTAATGGAAGAGGTTACGAACAAAATTGTCGATCAATGTCCAACGCCGGTTTCGACACCTTTCCGTTAGCTCAGCATTAAATTTCCGACAGGTCTGTACTGTATATACGTGATTCTGAATCCGCTATTAACTATTGTTCTAAGATTCTGCCAATACTTCGAATTAGGTTTAATTATCCCTAAAAGCATTTTGACATAACTTAATAAATTCTACAGCACTTTGTTAAAATAAGCATTATTAAAGGTCAATCAGTTAGCTTCAAATGTCGATGTGTATCTGTCAGTGTGGTCAATGTTTGCTTGACCGCTGTCCGAACTACTGGCATTTTTAACGGTCAGATTGATTTCCTAAACTATAAATAATAAACGTTTTATCTTTCAACTACTAGTAATGCCAGCTGTACTTTTCTGGCACAAATCATATCATTACATTACGTATTATACCAGTTTTAATTTTACAGCACTAGACGAAATTTTCGGAATACAATTCCTCATCATGCTTGTACCAAACTTATGAAACCATTTTTTTTCAAGATGTTGAACAGATACCCAAAGGACAAAAATATATTTTACCAAATTAAGTCTGGCTAAGGAAATACTTTGCATAAGAGAGTATACCTCAGTTTTTTGAAGAATTTCAAATTCTAATGAAATAATGAGGTTCGCCGCTGCACCACGTGATACGCCTGACTACTATTTCCAATGGATATGAAATCACATCATTCACGTTTTCCTGTAAATATGACGTTATTCTGGGAATTCATGACGTAAACTGTCTCTTGAGAGCCAAATACCCGTCCCCATTACCATTTTTCCCGCGACCTTGACGTTTCCTGTATGATCTTGGTTCTAGGTCATGACACACCTTTGGACCACGAAGATTATTCATGTGTAGTTTTATGACAGTCGTTCAAATTTGCTATGAGATACGAACCGGACATGATTTTACACGGACGGACAGACAGGATGATTCTTAGGTAATATACTAATAGAATCTATCACAACTTGTGGTGCCAGATAGGGAAATCTCAACCCGAGTTCTAATATATTTGGTCCAGAACGAGGCTTGCCGAGTTCTGGACCAAATATATTAGAACGAGGGTTGAGATTTCCTTATCTGGCACTACAAGTAGTGATTGATTCTATTTCTTGCATTAAAAAGTACAATTTTTCAATTTAAAATCAATTTCAATCTTCGATACACCTCTGATTTAGTTGATAAAATTTTGCGGGAAAAACGGCGTGTAGGCTATCTTGCACAGGGGGGTACAAGATGGAGATATCTTGCACCGCTATTTTTATGGATTTTTCTATCTGGGGTGCAAGAACGTGGGGTATAAAACTGTCCTTAAAATTTATACTCATTGTATGATAAGTGTGATGGTTGGGAGACCTTCTATATTCTCAAGTGACCATCCGAAGTCGGTAATTGAGTAATTATTTGTTAAAATATGTCTTTGCCTTTTCTGGTCGTGTCTTATTTGATATTTTATTTTGAACGTGTATTATACTGCGTTCTTTGTTGTGTTGCAATTGGCTGTATATTGTATATGGGTTTTTTCAGTTACGAATTCAATCTTCTGTTATAGAATTGTTATTTACACTAAAATAATGAAAAAGCAACATTAAAATTACTGCCTAGCTTTATATATTTACCCATTGCTAGTGAAATTTATATTCTTACCTTGTTTATCATTTTAGTATAACTTGTATTGCGTCGTTTTCTTTGTTTTGTTGGATGTTGCCAGGTATTTTTTCAGTCAGTTTTCTATTATATATTTTGTATAGGACACCATAGTCCAAGAATTGGCATGTCAACGAAACATTTTATATAACAAACTTTTCTGGACTGATGGCCTCAAATCATGATTTTTTCACTCCACGAAATAGTTTTGTTTTGCTCTTAGAACTACAAAAATTGGACACAACGAAAATACACGATTAAAAAGCAAAATGTATCTAACGTCATCTCTTAGTATCAAGCTGTTACCTCACGAAATGGTATTTCTCTCTTGGATCAACGAAAATTGTACACGACTAATCTAAATGAGTTCACGGTATGATTAAAAATATTCGATGCCATTTCTTTTAATGTTAACCCACGAAATGGTATTATTCTTTGAACCACGAAAAATGGACACAGCAAAAAATAAATGATTTGACGGTTATGATGAAAAACAGCTTATGCCATTTCTTACAACCATAAAAATGTATCATTTCCTCTCTTCGAAGTGTTTTTCTTAGAACCAACCACGAAATTGGAGCGAGTTATTGTTTAATTTAAGTGGCAAAATCTTTGACAAGACGAAGTTGGCTAGTAAGAGGAAGAAGAAGAAAGCCACATCAGCATTATTGCGGCTATTTGCGGCTAGAAAATGTAAAAGATACAACAGTATCAATAACACAAAATATTAAAATGTTAAACTAAATTTAAAACAATGGAGAAAGTTTTTAATGAAACTATTGCTAAACTGAAAATTATATCGCGAAAATTGGATGCCACAAATATAAATAATTTCTCAGTATTTTGTGTTCCATCGTTTTTCTATCATATATTTCAGGTTCATATTAAGTGTATCGATCATTAGAATTTTTATTTTAATTAAGACAGTATCGTTTTTTTATGATTATTTTATTATTTAACCCTCCTATAAACCCTAATTTATCTAAAACGCAAAGAAAATGCAATTTTAAATCTGTATTAAATGAGCGATTTCATGGATTTGGCTTAATTAAAATAGCTGAGATTTCAGTTTATTTTGTACGGCAACCTTGACTAGAGTTATAGTAAACTATATTCTATAGCAATGTTATTTTTTTGTTTCTCATTGAAAAATGCAATTAAAAATCTGAACTGAATGAATGACAAGACGTAATTGAACTCGTTGGTATTTTGAACGGTAACATTGGTTCTAATAATTGTACACTAAAGCAAAGTTAATTTAGTGTTTCTCGGTAAAAGATGATAGGTAAACGCTTTTCATTTATTTACCGATTAACAAAGCGCACTTAGATTATTAGATTAAAACATTAACATTTAAGACCGCGTACACTAAGACTTATTGCCTTTTAATGCTGATGTACATCCTGACCTGACCGCTGTCCAACTTCATGATTTTATCTAATTTTCCGCATGTAAAATCGAATTGCAAGCGTTTATAAATATCCTCCAGTAATGTACGGCTACGATATCGTGTACCGTAAAGTGACTTTACCAGTATGAACGCTTCTGTACGAAAACGCAAAAGGACCTAGTGAAAATTTTCAACGATCATGTATAGAGTGGAACAAAGAAAATTGCAACTAAAACATGTTCTTGGAAAACATACAACGCAACCAAGAACGTTGGTACCATTAAGTGTTGAAACAGTCAAAGAAAACAAGAAAAGACCACTAATTATAACATTTCTGACTTTGGATGTGTACTGTTTAGTGAAATCTCACGTCATAGAAACATGATTCTGACATTACTACTGCATATGCTAATGTTCCAATAACATAATGTATACATAGGGAAAAGTATCGCTTGTTTATACGTGACGACAAGAAAAGAGCACTGATTATAACTTTTCTGACTTCGGATGTGCAATGTAGTAAAATCGCACTTCATAGAAGCATGGTTCTGATATCACTACTGCATTTGCTAATGTTCCAATAACATAATGTATACATAGGGAAAAGTAGCGCTTGTTTATACGTGACAACAAGAAAAAAGCACTGATTGTAACTTTTCTGACTAAAATCGCACTTCATAGAAGCATGGTTCTGATATCACTACTGCATTTACTAATGTTCCAATAATTTATACATCAGAGAGTCGCGCTTTTTAATACGTAATGACAAGAAAAGATTTATGATTATAACATTTCTGAATTTGAATGTGCACTGTTTAGTGAAAACTCACGTCATAGAAACATGGTTCTGACATCACTACTGCATTTGCTAATGTTCCAATAATGTATACAACGGAAAGAGTCGCGCTTTCAATACGCCATGCCATTTTTCTGAACAATCTATCTAATCATGTTTGTGTCATCTAGTTTCCACTGATAAACTGGACTCAGTTGCTTATATCTTGTAAAATAAATTGATTAATCGATTCTTGTACATATACTTAACCTTTTCGAAAATGTTTTCTAAACGATCGTAATTGAAGATCATTGTATCCTTGTGAAGCATATTGTTTTAAAATTGTTATTTTCATGATGTTTTGTTGGTTTTTTTTTTTTTTTTTTTGACATTTTGAAATTATGGTAATCAATAGTTGAACTTATAATCAGAAGAAGAATCGGAATTCGCAGGTCATCACTGGTGCTGGTAATGGAAGCATGGTTTTGCATCCATTGTTTGCAGTTCAAAGATATATAAGAAACCCGGGAAAATAAAAAGGATCAATCCACATGTTACCTAGCTAATTCCACTGACAAAACGGTAGTACTATTACAGTTTTATATCCATCATTTGTAATTGTTTCAACGAACCCATGGAAATACAAGGGACTATCCACAGGTTATCTCGCCTTGTTGATTGCACCGATAAATTCGATTCTGTATCCACCAATTGTAATTGTTCCAACGAACCCTGGAAAATAAAATGGACCATCCACAGAACATCTCACCTTGCTGATTGCACTGATAAATTATTTTCTGTAACCAATATTTGCTATTGTTCTGAGAGCCGATAGTTAGTAATCATCACTAAAAGCATTTTGACATAACTTAATAGTACATCAATTGCTTTAAACAATTCCCATCATCTGTTAATTGGTAAAGGCTTAAATGTCAATGTGTGTTTGCCATTGTATACTTGACCTCTGTTTTAATTGCTACTGTTTGTCATTGATAAAATTCCAAACACAATACTATACTGGAAATGTTATCAATGGAGTTTGCCGTTGTACACACGCGGAGAAAGTTTTTCCACTTTCCAAAACGTTAAGAATAGTGATTGCATAGTACAGCGGCGGATCCAATTCATGGCATAGGATTTACCAGAATATTGTGTGTTGGTTGATTGATTGATTGATTTGATTGGTTTATTGAATGGGGTTATACATCCGTGTCAAGACTATTTTACTTATATCACGACGTCAGGGCGTCGAGAGATATGGGTAAAGCAGCAGAAATTCTTTTCGTTTGCAGTGCAATGTGCAAAGAGGGTTATTTAATACATCATGCCTGCCTTGATACGGGGCATTTCAGGTCTAGACCAAAACTTCAGAGCTGAGCTAAACACTCTACCACTGAACTGAGCTACCGTCGTGAACCAGAACACTGCTGCTTTTGGCTTTTATATCACATTACAATACTAGAGATCTCCACACACAACGAATGCGGCAAAATGAAGAGTTCCTATTTATGTCTTGTCATATCCTCTCATTTGTAACAAAAATATTACATTTTGACCAAAATCTGATGACGCAAATAATTTAGACCTAACTCGTATCCCGTATATACATACAAGCATTATATGCTCTAATATATATTCCTAAAATAATATTAATTTTAACAAATAACAAGAGCTCACTCTTAAATACACTGTCAAATTCCCCCACGTGACGCTACCCTACGCCTTGTAAAGCAATTAAATTAACCTACAGTAGATCTGGGAACGCAAGATCCATCATTCGCTATCTCTAATTCTGTAACAATTTTCTTAAGAATATTTTAGAAATCCGTAATGTGATGGCTAACAAACGCAAAATTAGGATTTGGTTTCACTCATGCAAGATACATGAGTCAGTAATCAATTTGACCAACACTGACCACTTCTTAATTGACCAGATGGTATTGTCATCTACATTACTTTATCGATCAATATGGACTGTTACCAGGTGATGAAATGACCGACATCATGCGCAGTTTGTGTAAATTTTCTCAGAATAACTGACTCATTTTACACAGCATGTGTTGTTTATATTTGCATCTATTTATATGCTGTATTTCTCATGGTCATCCATGCCATAATTAACATTTGAAATTGTTCAGCTTAAAGTATATTACGTTTAAATGTTCAACACGACAGTAAATTTGTGGTTATGGTAAAAAAATTAGTTTGTGTTTTGCCAAAATAAAGATATTTTAATCACATTACGCAAGGCATAGGGACCAATTTCATTATAAAATTTGTAAATAATAATAATAATAATATCATTGATTTTTTTTAAAATTTCATAATAATCTAGTCCCTGGCAAGACAGTTAATTCTGAAACTATGGAGAAAACCGGCGACAAACTACTGCTCTTAGTGGGATTTGAAACTAGGCGATGAAAAAAGTCCTTATCCACCGCCATCAACCCCGTAATCACGACGCCGAGCGTACGTATGGTTGGAATAGCCGCAATCACGACGTCAAGTGTGCATATGGTATCACAGGGAGATAGATGGAATAGCCGTTATCACGACGGTTAACGTACTCAAAAAGATTAGTTTTGTATCTAAAGATGTACAATTCTATTCCAAAACCATAATCCCAAAGCAAAATAAAAACTTATTAAACAAATTAAGAACTTCCACCACGGAAGTTAGGCTGGGTGGTCCGGAAGGTTAATTTTTTCGGAATTTTGGACGTGATATGACTGTGACGTTATTGTTCTCGACACAGTGCGTGACTCTGAAGGAACACACAGGCAATTGAGGTCAGGTATTGCATTTTAATTTATTATTTTATCGACCCTACAATAGTCTATTTTACTATTTTATTATATCTGACAAGGTTCTGAACCAAATGTATCAGAAATAAAAGATTTTATTGTACTTTAAAATTTTATTTTTTTATGTACATGTATGTGTCTTATTACTCATAATCGAGGAAAAAGACTTCAGGAAAATAATGACAGATGTGCATATGGTGTTTTACTGAAGTACTTCAATATTATATCTACTTTTGAGACAAAATTTAAAATAAATTATATACCACAACAAATGAAAAATCAAATTAATTTATAAATCGTAATTTATCATAATTTTAACCACGCAATATAGTCACACGCACATCCGCCTGGTAACTTTGAGTTTTAATTGGTCATAATGTAAAATTTTATTGTAGAATTTCCAACTTTTAACTCAAGTGCTGATGATGACTAGTTCATCCATAATCTATAAGCACTAAAGTATCAACTTCCTAGATCGACTTGACTTGACAAAAAAACCCAGACGGGAGCTAAAAGAATAAACGTGAAATAACGATAAGCAATGATATAGCCGATGCGGTAGCTCATTTGGTAGAGTGCTCGCTTTGTTAGTTGGAGGTCGTGAGTCGAACCCGGCCGGATCTTACCCAAGACTGGAAGGTGGGTAGAAATTGTTTTCGGCATAACACAATGAAAGTCGCAGTTCTTTCGGATTGGAACTTGAAATAAACGAGGTCCCGTGTCACGGTGCAGAAATTATGCCTGTGCGTTACGCTAACGGTATTATAAATACAGTAGGGTTCTTTATCGTGTCACGCCTGCCTAGACCACGTTTCTTTTAAGTTCTCATCTTTTTCTAGCTGTATGAATAAAACTCTAATTTTGCAATAAATAACATTTGTCATATGATAAATGTAATTTTAAAATACAGCAGCTGGTCATGTTAATTTGTATATTCTAAAATTTCCATACATCTCTTGGGAAAATTACAGTCCTTATTATTTGAATATTAATCATCCTTTCCACGTGGAAATTTTCCGTTCTTACCGCTTGTAATATACAATATTTTTCCTTGGGAATTTAACTCTTTTTTCTTTTTGAAAATAAGTTTAATCATTTTGTTGGTTTAAAATCATAAATAATATTGATTACAAAGCGAGACTGGATGTTCAGGAAAGCAAGCAATCACACCATAATTAATAGTGAAATTCAGTCAAATTGCGTGGTGAAAACTGCGTTGTTTAAAATCATTCTTATTTTGCAATACACTGTTTATGTAGATTATATGTTGCTAAATATACAAGACTGTTATAACAGAAATCAATAAATTACCAACGTGATTTCATATTTATTCAGGTTTGCTTCAGTGACATCTTTTTACATACAAAATATAACATACATGTATACTAATCAAAAGGAGTTAAGGACGACATCAAAGCATTATTCAATTTTGTAGAACGTAAATCATATAATTTCATATTCACATTTCTTATAATTTCACGAAAGAGATTTAATTTCATACACAAAACATTTACTTCAAATCATCGTTTTAAACAAGAAAAGAATAAGAACAAATTACAGATGGATTTTACATTTTCAGTTGTTTTTATTTTTATTTCAAATTTGACAATGGTCCCTAAATTTTTTGTTGAGTATATTTTCAGATCGTTTGTTAAAAGTAGGTGGTACTCTCGTTTCCTCTACCATACGCGATCTGCCTCCTCCATAAAGGTGAAAGAGTGTTGTACATGATTAAAATTCAATTGCTCCACTATAATTATATTGATCAAGCGAAATAATCTGACTTGAGCATAAAACACCATTACTCCATCCACCCTCTGTTTCGTTGCAATGCATGTCCTGTCAAAAGAACCTACACAGCTGACCTCCTCAATAAAAATAAAAGAAACTTGACTGTGGCATAAAATTCCATTTCTCCACTATAATTATGTTGATCAAGTGAAATAATCTGACTTAAAACACTATTACTCCAACCCACCTTGTATCACTGCAATGCATGTACTGTCAGAAAAACCTACCTACACAAAACGAATGTTGCATAATTGCTACCAAACTTATTTTTCTTATCAAAGGGCTACTAATTGTAGAATGAGTGGGACAGATGATGTCCTCCAGAATTACAACCACACCACTGGACATTATTTTGTTATTAACTCAGTTATTTGCCCCATTAAAACTTGTTTTCAATCTGTTTGTCTTGTCTTCTTTTGCCGTTTCTTCTCTTC